>PVIY010001329.1:96888-155354 GCA_004026745.1 Myrmecophaga tridactyla | reverse complement strand
GGGTGAGGCTGGTCTTGAGTTCAGGCTCTTAACCCGCGAGACGTGAGCTTGTGGAGGAGACAGATATCCCCCGAGTGGAGCACTGGTCCCGGGGCCTGTGTAGATGAGAACAGCAGGGGAAGGTTTGTGAAGAAGCCTAGAAAGCAGCCCTCAGCTTCCCCTCAGCCCAGGGTCCCCGGGTCCCCCGGGTCCCTCAACGCTTTCCTAGGAAGCTGGGCCGTGAGCTCTGCCACTGGCCCGGAGCCTGCCCGGTGCCCACGTGCCGGGGGAAATGGGGTGCTTTCTACCAACTCAGGCCTTCACTCCTGGTCAATTACAATACATAGTCCCGCTGCCTCCGCCTTGCTCCGTACCCGGGTCAGTGGGCAGTCCCTTCTCTTATTAAACCTAAGGATGCAATAAGTGTGTTTTCTACTTGAAATTCAAGAGACTCATCAATGGAGGAAAACTCATCTTGTGCCAGGTTTTCATTCTGTGTCCCCACCCGCACCCCCACGTGTGCAAGGAGAGCTGGGAGAAGTGACCACACGTGCAAAGGGCACACAGCCTGCAGGAAGGATGGGGGAAAGGCTCCCCCGTGTGCTTCGAAGGATGAGACAAGCTTACAAAATCGCTCACACTCCAGTCCCGGAAGGAAGGCGCCTCGCTGTGTAATATTTCCAGCTAAGGGAAGCACATAAGTGTTCATGGAACACCCTGGAACAATTGGGATTATAACTCCTGTTGCAGCCCTAGAAGGGAGAGAGCAAAAGGAGCCTGGCAAGAGTAATCAGGCAATTGGTGAACAAGGCTCAACTTTGAGTCACTAATGAACGTGACATGAACGTTTTAAAGGCCACACTCCACGGAGCACAACGTTGAAACCCGAGACCCATTCAGACTGTCTTTATGAGGAATCTCCATGAAGCTTGTAAAACACACCTGTGAATCTAGCACAGTTTTTTTTACTGGTGAATGTGCTCTCTGACCCCTTGCTGCTGTGTGGTTTGTGACTTCCATTGTGTGTCTTCTCCTGAGGCATTGGCCTCATGGCACATCCAGAATGCTTTAGAGACAGAGAAAATAGCTTTACCAGTCACTGGGGCCAGTCCCTGGAGGGTGACATTACATCTGGGGACAGCTAACTCCCTGGAGAAAAGAATCTGAGCTAAAAGTCTTAAGTCCTACAAGATTCTCTGTTTTGGGGCATCTTCGATGTCTTGAAAACATCGCTGTTTTTGAGCAGACAGATGGAAGGTATGGGCTTTATGGTGATTTCCGGGCTTTATGGTGATTTCCACTGGAGTTAGAAGATGCTGCTTTTCCAAAAATATTATTCTTCCCTGCCTTTTGGTCAACTCTTCCAAAACTCTTGCACCTTGCAGCTGAGCATCTTGAAGGAAAAACTAAGCCAGGAAAATCAAAGGTCGAACATAATAGATTTTTTTTTATCTTTCCTCAGATGGAGACTTATTCTGGCATTCAGCAGCATTAAGTCATGTGAAAGAAACAGATGACCTATTCCAGACCTTAGGACCGTCACACTTGGGGTGGCATTCAGGACACACTCCTACGCTTCAGCTGAAATACCCTGACCCCTATTTCTAAATACCCAGCTTCCACTTATTCCTGGAAGTTCAACTTCTAACGCCACATTCTCTGTGAAGCTTTCCTTGTCCTTCCCTGTTCTACAGGCTGGAAGGTGACTGGTTAAGGGCACAGGCTCTGAGGGCGGACTCCTCATATTCACGTCTCAACAATGCCACTTGGAAGCTGTGCACTCATGGGCAAGTTGCTCAACCCCTCTGTGCCTCAATCCCCTCACCTACAAAATGGGAATACACGGAGTCATAGTTTTAAAGCTAAATGCTTCAATCTATGTGAAGCACTTAAAATAGTGCCTGGTACCTAGTGATCACTTCTATTAATACGTTCTCTCGCAGGGTGATCTTGATGCTGCTCTCCAGTGGCACTGTTTTTGTTTTTATCTTTGAATTCTTACTTGAAAATACATCTGATTTTCTGTCCTTTAGGGAAAGATGTGGGGCCCTGTGCCAGTTTGAAACTGTTGTATACCCAAGAAAAGCCAGGCTCCTTAATCCTCATTCAGTATTACTGTGTGGGATCTTTTTGATTATTTCCATGGAGACGTGACCCACCCAGTTGTGGGTGGTACCTTAGATTAGATGGTTTCCATGGTGATGGCTCTCCATCTATTCAAGGTGGGGTTGTTTACTGGAGCCCTTTAAGAGGGAATCATTTTGGAAAAAGCTTCAGTGCAAACAAAGCCCACACAGACAAAGACCTTTGGAGATGCAGAAGGAAACACCCCCGGGGAATCCTTATGAGATGAGAAGCCAAGAGAGAAAGCTAGCAGACATCACCATGTGCCTTCTCAGCTGAGAGAGGTGTTCTGGACAGCATCAACCTTTCCTGAGTGAAGGTAACCTCTTTTGGTGCCTTAATTTGGACATTTTCATGGCCTTAGAACTGTAAACTTGTAAATTGTTAAATTCCCTTTTTAGAAGCCATTCCATTTATGGTATATTGCATTTTGACAGCTTTAATAAACTAAAACAGGCCCTATTCTTTTTTCTTTAAGATCAGCTAGTAGAACAGAGAGATTGATGAGTAAGTGAATGAATATTGAAAGACATAATCCTATGCCTCCCTGCCTGCTGGGACCCTGGGAAGCAAAAACAATATCTCACAGAAGGAATGAGTTTTGAGCCGAAAAAAGGAATAAAATAGTGGGGACAGGGGGCAGAAGGGAGGAGTGGTGGTTTGCAATGGCATGTGGAAGCCAGAGCATCAGGCTTGTATATGCAGTATGTATTCTTTCATAAATTCATGTAACAGATAATTAATGAGCTCTTACCATGTCTAAGTGCATTCTGGAAACAGGGTGGAAGATGGGTCAATCATGAAAAAAAGAATTCACCCAAACTTTAACCTCAGACAATACCATGATTTGGGGAAGAAAAAGAATTTCTTTTAATGTTCAGGAAACCACTTTCTCTGTATCTTCCCAGGTGCAGGAAAGAGCTGCTGCTCTCCACTTGCCAAGCTCCCTTTGAAAGCAGCTCTGCCTTTCCAAAGGTGAAAGAACAAGCCCATGAGCCCAGCACTGCCCACCAAGACCCTCCTGGTGGCACCCGTTGCCCTCTTCAGCCTCTGCTCCCTCTCCCTGCTCCCCTCCAGGGGCCACGCCCTAGCCATTAGCCCTCCTCCTAGCCCACCCCACAGCCAGGAGCTTCCCTGATGGCCCCCTGTGTGAGCAGGCAGACATTCCCGCCCAGGCCAGTATGAGAAGGAGCACCCCACGATGAGGAGGGGCACCCCACGATGAGGAGGGGCACCCCACAAGGAGGAGGTGCTAAGCATCATCTTAGAATATGTCTTAGTGTAAGAACAAAACCAAAGCAGCTGGGGGACGAGGCCTTGTATGCAGGTAGCTTACTTGGGAGGTGAGGCTAGGAAACACGAGTGAGGGGGTGGGGAAGTGGGAACGGAAGAGAGAAAACTGGGCAAACTGGGGCTCTGTTGCACTGGGAACCTCTGAAGAACCCCCTGAAAGCACCACGGCAATATCCCACCAGAGTGGGGAGCGGGGCTATTTCTCTATGTTTGCTTATTGCTGAGGGTTGCCCCAGGACTGTGGTCTTCCGCGTTCTGGTGGGCTGAGGTGCCCCCTTGTCCCAGGAAGTCCTGGGGGTGGGGAGGAGGTGGCTCAGGACCACGCTTGAAGTAAGAAGCTGTCAGGGTGAGGGGCCTGTCCACACTGTGGGACTGTCCACACTGCAGGACTGTCCACACTGCGGGACTGTGCACACTGCGGGAACTGTCCACACTGCGGGAACTGTCCACACTGCAGAACTGTCCACAGTGTGGGACTGTCTACACTGCAGGACTGTCCACACTGCGGGACTGTCCACACTGCGGGAACTGTCCACACTGCAGGAAATGTCCACACTGCGGGACTGTCCAACTGCTGTGAGTGGTCAAGGGGAAGATAAAGGGGAATCCACAGCACCTGGCACAGCACTGGACCAAGGTGTTGTCTAATGCAGCTGTTCCCTGCTGCAAGGCATCTTTACTAGATTCAAATGAAAAGAACAAAATATGTTAAGCTAGTAGGAAAGAAGGAAGGGTTAATACAAAAACCGATGTGGCTAGATTCTGTTAACCCAAAGAAAAGACAGAACACTCCCTTCTCGTTTTTCACTTCATTGTAATATTGCTGACCTAGGGAAAAGACAAAGAGAAAATTAACTGCAGTCTGTAATCAAGGTACTTGTCTATAATATTACTACTTGAAATCTTATGAACTGAAATGTCTGTGACAATAAACCCAGTTATTCGTGGTCTGAAGATTTTGCCTGCAGACTTCTTCCACTTTGGGTTTTTCCACCCACACTCCAGCAGAGGGTCTCCAATAGCTAGCCATCTCCAGAACCCTGGGTCCTGCAGAACAGACCATGAAGCCAAACAGAAGGCACCAGAATCTTTAACAGTTGAAAAGGAGTTTGAGGTTCTTACAGTTGAAAGACTCCACGTAATTACAACTTGTCCCCATAATACAAATATGTCTAGATAGACAAATCCAAAGGAAAAGTGGGTTTCCACCAAGGACCAAGCCCTCATGTCCAACAGTCAATCACTGATTTCGGATTTCCCGAGCCCTGCAAGTTCACACCCCAGCATGACAGCCCCTGCAGCACAGTCAGTGTGGCAGATGGAGCTGGTGGGGAAGGAGGTCGGTCAGCCTGTACCCGTGGCTGGGAGACTTCGGACAAGTTGCATGAGTTTTTAAGCTTGTCTTTTCTGAATTGTGGAAGCACTTTTGAAGAATAAGAGAGAATTATGCCATGGGCCTAGAAAAGGATCAAGCGCAGAATTACATCTCAGTGTCATTAATTCAGGAAGGTCCATTTTCGTCACTGTCCTGAACTCTTTCATCCCTTTATACAAATAAAAGCAGACAATCGGAAAATATCAGAGCTCATTTCGAGGGTTCTCTGCCTAACTCTGTAATCTGTCTTGCTTTAGGCTCTATATCAGATCTGAACAAAAGAATAAGTTCTCTTTTTAACCTTATTGCTTTCATCATTGTCATCAGCAGCTACAATTGTAGCACACTTATTGAATGCCTACAGTGTACAAAGCCTTGTGCCAAGTAAACAGTGGGGATGCGAGGGCTCATTGTCCTGACTCTCAAGAGGGTTTTTTTTTTTTTTGAGGGATAAGATCATATGTATA
Source organism: Myrmecophaga tridactyla (assembly GCA_004026745.1). Taxonomy (NCBI): domain Eukaryota; kingdom Metazoa; phylum Chordata; class Mammalia; order Pilosa; family Myrmecophagidae; genus Myrmecophaga; species Myrmecophaga tridactyla. Next base: position 150,116 of record PVIY010001329.1, on the reverse strand, counting down.
GAGACATAACAAGGTATGTCATCATGTGCTGAAAACTGGATGAGTGGCCTAGGTATTTGGTGCAATCTGAGGTCAGAAATGCAGTCCTCGTAGATGAGGCCAATACCTTGTGCTTTGAATCCTGTTTCCTTCCACATTCTTAGGAACCACACCCCATGAACCGTCCATTATCCTTCCAAGATACACAACCAGCTCCTCTTCACTTGACATTTCCCGCCACATTTTCAAAGGCTCAAGTGTTTTCATTTCAAAACAAATCTCACGCCGATCCCCCTCTTTCCCCCTCAACTAGCACCGTTCTCAGTTGAACATCTCCAGAGTCATCCATTCTCACTCTTTACATTTCCTCCTTTCTCAGTCACCCCTTAACCCATTCCAAACTCAGTGCCACTTGAAACAGCTGTCATTAAAGTTGCCAGTGTGCTTCCATGTCACAAAATCCAAGGACGATTTTTTCAGTTTTCATCTTTCTTAACCTTTCAGCAGCTTTTGACACTGTTAATCACCTCCTCTTTTTGTTCTTAAATAAGCTTTTTTATTGGCCATATAAATATATGCATACAGAATATACATACAGAAAAGTGCAAAAATCGAGAACGCAAATGTTTACAAAGTGAACGCATCCTGATAACCCCCCATTGATAAACAGAGCATCACCAGCACCCTAGAAACTCCCCACCTTGGTTCCTCTTTCCAATCACTAACGCAACCCCAAGACTGCCACTGGTAGTGGAGGCTGTGGTGTGTTGCCCAGAACCCCTCCAAGACGGAAGCTGCAATCCCTCAGCCACTGGGTGTGTTGGTGGTGGAAGGCTCTCAGCCTGGTACTGGGAGGCTCTCAGCCTAGTCCATCTTTGAGACTTGTCCTGGATAAAGAGAGCATTATCCAAGGAGGTCACGCATCCTTGCCAAGGGCATCCTACATCTAACAACTAGTTGATATGGGGATATAAAGTACTGGTCCCCTGCCCCAATTCGATAGAACTCTGAAAGGCAGTTCCAGGGCTCTCCTTTAGATTAGTGAGGCCTTAAATCACAGTTCAACTTGTCCTTCTGCCCTGTCCAAATTCCTTTACCCTCACATGTATTGACCTCAGAGTACTCCCCAATAAATTTCCTGCACACAAATCTCTGCTTCCTGGGAACCCAATATGTGATACCACTAGCCTACTTCTAACATCATGTATCATTTCACATGTTCTTTTTTTAACTGTGTGATAAAAGAAATCATACAATATGTACTCTTCTGGTTCTGGCTTCTTTCACTCAATATTATGTATATGTGCTTTCTTTATACATGTTGTGTGAACAGTAGTTTTCTCCTTTATATTGTGATTTATTACTCTTTAAATAAATGTATGACAGTATATTCACATTTTTAATTTTGATAGCCTTTTAGGTCCTTTCTAATTTGGGACATTGTATTGCTGGAGGAACTTCTTATACATATCTTTTGGTGTACATTTTTAAGCATTTCTTTGGGGTATACAGTTAGAATTGTAATTTCAGTTACATAACAGGTGTTTACGTTCAGCTCTGATAGATATTGCTAAGCAATGTTTAAAGTGTTTGCTCCAAATCTATATTCTGATCAGCAGAGCATGAGAGTTGCAGTTGGATTTACTATTTGACACTTTACAGAAAAGTTTTGCCTAATGTGAGCCGAAGAATGAGAAGAACAAACGTTCTAAGACAGAAATCTACCTCATCTGCCTTCATAAAGGCAAGAGGGCCAATTTGTGTAAGTAGAAAAGACTGGGTAGGAAGATTTCTCTACAATGGGAAAGAAAGTAAATATTTTAGAATTTGCAGGCCATATGGTCTCTGTTTCAACCACTCAACCCTGCCATTATACCTCAAAAGCAACGAAAGATAATGAATAAACAAATGAGAAGGCTATATGCAAAAAAATTTTATTCAGAGATACTAAAATTTGAATTTTATGTCATTTTTATGTTGATCAAATATTATTTTTCTTTTTATTTTTTCCAAAAATTAAAAAAGGTAAAAACTGCTTCTATTTTGTGGTATAACAAAAACAAGCAATGAATTGGATTTGGCTATGGACCACCGTTTGGTGACCACCCCCCCTTAGAGATTTTAGAGGCCTGTTTAGTTTGTTAACCCTGCTGGAATGCAATATTCCAGAAGTGAAACAGTCTTTAAAAGGGGTATTTATTAGGTTACACTTTTACAGTTCTAAGGCCATAAAAATGTCCAAAGTAAGGAATCTGGATAGAGTTCCCCTGACTGAAGAAATGCTGCTGGGTCCAGAACACCCCTCTGTCAACTGGGAGGGCACATGGCTGGTGTCTGCTGGTCCTTTGGCTTCTGGTTTCAAACAGCTTCCTTGGGGGTGTTTTCTTTCTGCATCTCCAAACATCTCTGTCTGTGTGAGCTCTGAGCCAACTGTTCTCCAAGCACCTACATCTGAGTCTCTCCAAAATGTTTCCCCCTTTAAAGGACTCTAGTAAACTAATCAAGACCCACTTTGAGTGGATGGAGTCACATCTCCATCTAATCAAAAGGGCACACCCACAATTGGGTGTGTTACATCTCCATGGAAACAATCCAGTCAAAGTTTCCACCCTATAAGATTGTATCAGAATTAGAAGAACAAGGCTTTTCTGGGGCACATAACATTTTCAAACCAGCACATTCCACCCTCAGGACCCCAAAAAAGGTGTGTTCTTTCCACATAAAAATACATTCACTCTATCACAATATCACAAAAGCTTTAAACCACTTCAGTAACAATACAAATACCAAACAAAGTCAAAAACAGTGCAAACTCTCTTTTTCAAAGTCTGCTACAGGAATGGTCTATCCTAAGGCAAATAATTATCCTCTAGCTATTGGCCTGTGAAACTCAGAATAAGTTATCTGCCTCCAAAATACAAAGAAGGAACAGTTATATGATACATGTTCCCATAAATAAAAAGAAAAAAGAAAAAAACTCTTATATCCCATATTCCTTGCTCCTCCCTCTCATTGGCCACTAGTATTTCCATCTATCCAATTTATTTTACCCGTTATTCCCCCTATTATTTATTTATTGTCCTTATCATTTTACTCATCTATCCATATCCTGGACAAAAGGAGCATCAGACACAAGGTTTTCACAATCACTCGGTCACATTGTAAAAGCTATATAGTAATACAATCGTCTTCAAGAAACATGGCTACTGGAACACAGCTCTACAGTTTTAGACACTTCCCTATAGCCTCTCTAATACACCATAAACTAAAAATAGGATATCTATATAATGCATAAGAATAACCTCCAGGATAACATCTCAAGTATGTTTGAAATCTCTCAGCCACTGACACTTTATTTTGTCTCATTTCTCTCTTCCCCCTTTCAGTCGAGAAGGTTTTCTCAATCCCTTGGTGCTGAGCCCCAGCTCATTCTAGGATTCTGTCCCACGTTGCCAGGGAAGTTTACACCCTGGGAGTCATTTCCCACATAGAGAGGGGGAGGGTGGTGAGTTCACTTGCCATGTTGGCCAAGAGAGAGACCACATCTGAGCAACAAAAGAGGTCTTTTTGGCCTAGTTTTAAGTAGGCTTAGCCTATCATTTGTGGTGATAAGTTTCATAGGAACAAATCCCAAGATTGAGGGCTCAGCCTGGGATTTGATTGTCTCCACCAGGGGCCTTGATTCTTGAATATGATTGTATTACTATATAGCTTTTGTTATGTGACCATGTGACTGTGAAAGCCTTGTGTCTGATGCTCCTTTTATCCAGGATACAGACAGATGAGTAAAATAATAAGGACAATAAATAAATAAATGACAGGATGGGGAAAAGTTTTAAAATTGGATAGATTGAAATACTGGTGGTTACTGAGAGGGAGGGGGAGGGGTATGGGATGTATGAGTTTTTTCTTTTTTTTTATTATTTCTTTTGTGGAGTGATGCAAACGTTTTAAAAATGACCATGGTGGTGAATTTACAACTAGGTGGTGATATTGTGAGCCATTCATTGCACACCATGTATGGACTGTATGTGTGTGAAGACTTCTCATAAAAATATTTTTAAAATAATAAAATAAAAAAACATTGGATTTCAAAGTTTGAGAATCATTTATCCTCAGGGCTTTAGAAAGCAGCAGCCCCACCCTTTCCAAGGGCCTATGCAGTGGCCCTGTTCTCTCCAAAAACTGGGATGAGGATTGCAACATTGGGGAGCATTGAGGGGACCTGCTTTCTCTAGGCTCCTCCCTCTCAAAGCATTGGGGCAGCACCTGGGCTCTCTCCATCTCTGGGTTACACACTCACCCCCTCCACAACAAAGGGGTGCTCATCAGGCTTCCTCCAATGCCTGCGTTATGTGGCCCACCCTCTCTGAGGTCTGGGGCACTGAGACTCTTCCTGAACATCAGGATGGAAGGCCCATGCTCTGCTCCCAGGCCAAACCCACCCTTCCCAAGTAGACAGTTGGGTCCTCTCTCCTGGCCTAAGATTTCTTGACCTCAGACTTTAGCTTCCATGGATCTACCATTGAAGTAATTTTTCCTTCAATCTGTTCCTTTTCTGTCCCTTTTATTCCAGATTGACAGTGGTCCTATTCATACAAATCACACAAGAAATATGTTGGTTTTCCACGCAGTATGCAGGGATCATATCCTAGACTATAGGACTTTCCATAAGTCCTTTCTGGGGAATGCTATCTCTGACCTTCACTTGTCCTACAATGGCTGACTGCTTCCATGTTCAGTTAAATCTTCACGTGAAGCACTATTCTCTTGGGCCTCCTTTTCGGGAAGCCCAGAATTTTCCAAACCATCAGTTTCTGTTTTCTTTGTGCCCAAGAGTTCATTTCTCAGCTTATCTTTTCTCTGTTGCATTTTACTATAAGCTGCAAGGAACAGCCAGGTTATATTTTCCACATTTCATTTAGAAATTTCTTCAACTAAGTAAACCAGGTTGTCACCATTATATTCTAATTTTCATCCAACAGCAGTACACAATTTTGCCAAATTGTGTGGCACTTTAAAGTACAATTGCCTTCCTTCCAGTTTGCAATAACTCATGAATTATTTCCATCTAAAGCCTCATTGGAAACATCTTTAGAGTCCACATTTCTACCAACAGTGTCTTCAAAGCATTTCAGGCCTTCTTTATCAAGATCCTCTCTACTCTTCCAGATACTTCCCCTTATCTATGTAAAAAGCTGTCCCAATATGTTTGGTATTTGCAAAATGCAGCACCCCACTTCTCTGGTACCAAAATTTGTTTGGGTTTGTTAAATGCTGTTGGAATGCAATATACTAGAAATGGAATGGCTTTTAAAAAGGAAACGTATTAAGTTACATGTTTACAGTTCTAAGCCTATACAAATGTAGAAACAAAGGGATACAGAGAAAGATACCTTGACTCAAGAAAGGTCGATGGGTACAGAGCACTTCTGTCATTTGGGAAGGCACGTGGCTGGCATCTGCTGATCCTTTGTCTTCTGGTTTCAAACAGATTCCCTGGGGTCATTTTCTTTCTGCACCTCCAAACACGTCTGTCCGTGTCAGCTCTGTTCTCCAAGCAACTGTTTTCCAAACAGCTGCATCTGACGTTTCTCAAAAGTGTTTCCCTTTTTAAAGGACTCTGGTAAACTTATCAGGACCTGCCTTGAATGGGTGGAATCACATCTTTATCTAATCAAAAGGTCACACCCACAATTGGGTGTGTTTCAACTCCACAGAAACAATCCAGTCAAAGTTTCTACCCTATAATATCGAATCAGGATTAGAAGAACAAGGCTTTTGTGGGGTATATAACATTTTCAAATCATCACAAGGCCTAACTGAAGTATCTGAACTTTATTTGGACAGCAAGTGGTATCTATTTAAGAATTTTTCAGGTGTACAAAGGTATGATGTGTACAAAGCAGTGTTTTAGGAAAATCGACATGGTAGCAGTGTCTAAGATAGATTGGGGGTAGGATGGTCAATTAGGAAATGGCCCAGATTGACCTAGTGATAACCATTGGTGGTAACAGAGAGAGTGTAAAGAAAGAGATATACAGTATATAAAGAATTCCTACACCTCAATAACAAACAGGTAAGTAACCCAGTTTGAAAATGGGTTGAATAGCCATTTCACCAAATAAGATACCCAAATGGCCAAGAAACATATGAAAAGATACTTAAAGTCATTAGCCATTAGAGAAATGCAAATCTAAACCACAATTAGCCATCTATTCACACCCACAAGGATAGCTATTATTAAATAAAAACAAACAGAAAATATCAAACATTGGAGAGCATGTAAAGAAACTGGAACCCTCATGCCTTGCTGGTGGGAATGTAAAATGGTGCAGCCAGTGTGGAAAGCAATTTGGAAGTTCCTCAAAAAGTTAAACATAGAATTACCACATGATCTAGCAATTCCACTCTTAGATATACACCTCAAAGAACTGAAAGCAGAGACTCAAACAGATACTTGCATACCAATTTCATAGCAGCATTATTCACAATAGCCAAAAGATGGACCAACCCAGATATCCATCAACAGATAATGGATAAACAAAATGTGCTATATCTATACAATGCACTGCTATTCAAACCTTAAGAGGATGAAGTTTTGATACATGCCACAACATGGATAAACCTTGAAAACATTATACAAATAAATAATCGAGACATAAAAGGACAAATATTGTAGGGTTGCACTTATACAAAATTCTAAAATATCTAAAATGTCTAAAAGAAGCAAATTCAGAGACAGAAAATAGATTAGAGATTGCCAGGGGCTATGGGGAGAAGGAATTGGGAGTTATTGCTTAAAGAATAAGATGTTTCAGTGCATTGTTTGCTGGAAGGCAGTTATGGTAGCACAATATTGTAAAAGTAATTAATGCCACTAAATTGCACACTTAAAAATGGCCATAAAGGCAAATTTTATGTTTATATATATATATATATGTTACTACAATTAGAAAAAAATAGAAAGAGAGAGAATGTATGCAAGAAGATAGGAGCTTCCTACTACCTAGCAAGAGAAGGATTTGATGACTGCTGAGAGATAAAGAGAGAAGAACTAGTGCCTGGAGCCAGGATTTCCAGAATGGGAGACTGGGTGGATGAGAGTCCCATGATAAATGGTAGCAAGGCAGTAGGCGTCAGTATTTACAGAATGGATGCTGGAGTTAAAAATGCCTGAATCCAAAACCTGGCTCCACCACTTATTAGCTGTGTGACATTGGGCAGATTACAGAATCTCTCAGTTTTCCTCTATAAAATGGGATTAAAATAGCGCCTACTTCATCCACTTGTTATGAAGATTACATTAGTTAATACATATAAAGTGTTTAGAATAATGCCTGACATATGGTATGTACTCAACCAGTGTTTTTATTATTAACCATATAGCCTCATTAAAATAGTAAATTTTAAAAAAACAAGAAGATAAGAAGCAAGTTGAAGGGGAAAAGTGATATCTGATTTCAGATGGGTGAATTTCAGCTCTTCCAGGGTAGGAGATAGACAGACACTGAGAATGGAGGCTTGGAGAAGTCAAGGGAAGTGCCAGAGATGTGGGTGGGGTTTCTGCAGAAGCCAACTCAATTCTGTAGAAGCAGATGAGAATGCTGGACTGTCAAAGATATAAATATGAAAACACATTCATGTGGGCAAAAGCTCAAGCTCTGGGGAAATCTCTCCTCTATGAACCCTTGGGTGGGTTACTTAACTGCTCTAAACCTTAGTTTTCCCATCTGCATATGAAGATAGCTATAGTACTTACTACATGGGATGGTTATAAATATTAAAAGATTAAGCAAACGTGAGGCTGATTTAGTTTCTTAGCTTCCAATACAATACCATACAATGGGTTGGCTTAAATAAGGATAATTTGTTGGCTCAAGGTTTTGAGGCTAGGAGAAGTCTTACATTGTGGTGTGTGGAGACCCAGGCAAGCTCCCCTTCCATTTTGAGGAAGGGGCTGCACGTAGCCACTTACATGACCCAGACAGAAGTTAAAGGTCAACAGACCTCCTCAGGGAGGAAAAGAACATGCAGATGGTATCATAAGCCGTTTATCTTATAAAGCATTGAAATGCCTCTTCCCTGATTTATTAATAAAAAATCTCCAAGCCCCTGTGTCATGAGCTCTTACTGAAACTCTGCTCTCAAACCCTATGGAATGTCCTTATCCTAAACCCTTATAAACTGCCCCTTGCATCCCCCACATTTCCAAAATGACTGCCTTAGGGACAATCTTCTCCTGCTCATAAATCCTAATGAGACTTATGCCTGATTCTGTACCTAGTGTGTTCTTTGGTCTTGGGGATGGGTCCAGCTGAACCCTTCAAGAGCTGAGATAGAACAAGGCATCATGGAGGCAATGCTTTCCCCCTGAAATTGTAACATTCTGGAGTTGGTTGCCGGTAATCCTTAGTCCTTGGCTTTTTTTCACATGACAATGTATAGAGGTATGTCTTCTCCTTTTTCTTCTGGTTCTGTTGACTTCCTGCTTCTGGCTGCTCCCCGTGGCTTCTCTCCATGTTCAATCTCCTTTGCTTATAAGGACTTCAGTCCTGTTGGATTAAGGTCCACCCTCATTCAATTTGGCCACACCTTAACTAATAACATCTTCCAAGAGCCTATTTACAAAAGGTTCACACCCACAGGACCAGGGGTTAGGACCTAAACATGCCCTTTGTGGGAAACATAATTCAATGCCCCATAGAGACCCGACAGAATCTAGCATGAGATGAGTGCTCAATAAATGTAAGACATTATTGAGGCTACATTCAAGGAAGCTAAAGAAAGGATAGCAACAAGAAAGGAATTCCCTAAAGGTGCAAAGGAACTTGCCCATCAAGGTGGTGAACAGGCCAATCTTTACAGAACTTCTCTATCTCTCCTGCACTGCACAAGGCTTACAGGAATGGTTTTCTGAGAACAATCTGGTCAACCCCTTTAGGGTCCATGGGCAAAATCCCAAACTTGCCATTTAATGTAGTTGACTTAAATCTGCTGAACGACAATGTCTTTAGAAGCAGCCCCTGGTGCTTTTCAAGGGGCATTGACTGGGCTGCCTGGAAAATCCTCTGATTTACACAAATCTCCTCCCTCATGAGATTTGCATAAAACCAAAAATTGCTCCTTTTCAGTTCAGGAGAAGTTGGGGCTACTCAATATTTTAAAGAAAGCATCAGCTCCGCCTCCCCCTCCCACGTTTAGCTCCGTGAGTAGCTCGTCAACCAGGATCTTAGACTACAAAGTTGCTCATCTTTTAATCCATGGTGACTGAGGGTTATTTCTTTTAAAGCTTCTTAATTTGCTGCTTAGAAAATAACTTTGGGTGGAGGCAATGAGCATTGCATACTTTGGAGGAAAAAATGCCAGCCCAGCCCATCCCAACTGCCTAGGTTAGAGATTTCCTCAGCACCCCATTTGATCCTTTTCTTTTCTTTTTCATAGTCTCTATTCAAACAAGCCCCTTAAACTCACCACTGGATACCACATGACCAATCTCAGGGGATGCTAAGAGAGCACATCCCTTCAGCCATGTTTAAAATTCACAGAAGCAACATTTGACAAAGAAGAGCTTGGGTATAAGGAAATCAGTGACAATATTCCCAAATAGGATTAGCTTAAGGGAAGTTTTTCCAATCCTCCTGACTGCGTTGGGGTGTGTGTGTGTGTGTGCGCGCGCGTGTGTGTATGTGCGTGTGTGTGCGCGCGCGTGCGTGTGTGTATGTGCGCGCGTGTGTGTGTTGGAATGGGGCAAGGCCAAGAGGAAAGATTCACTTAAGAAAACTCTTTTTTAAATTTTCTTAGTAAGCACAGCCTTTTTAACACCCTCTCGGATATTTCTGAATCTTTCAAGGGTCAATCAAGAGGAAATCACTGCTGTAGAAGCCTATGGGGCACAGTCAGGGAAAGCCAGAAAAGACAGCCTTAGCAGGGGGCCAGTAGGAATCAGGAGAGGCTGGCTCTGCCTCTCCTACCTGAACCACGGCAGCTGGCAGGTGCACCATGAAAAATATTGTTGACTAACCTGCACATCGACTCAGGACTAACAGCTTGGCAGAAATATTTGCGTGCCTGAGACCCAGGGGTGTGTGTATTTGCACTAGTGTGTTCAGGGCTCTTTGACATTTTCAGCCCCAGATTCCACGATCTCTGGCTCTCAGGGTCCGTGCCACACAACTCCTCCTGAGACATGTTCTCCACCCCGGACACCTGGTGGGCACTCTGGTGGGCCCGTTACCTCTCCACGACATTACCACAATATGGTGACGATGATTTTGGTGTCAGGATCATCATGACCTTTCTCAGCTGAAAGGCCCGGGACCAATTGGGATTAGATGAGGAAAGCAGGGGCCCAGAATGCTCGGTGGAAACAGGGAGAGCCCAGCTATTCTATCCTCCCAACACAGCTTTAAAGTGGGAATGGGAACGGGGCACACTCTCTCCTGCTGCCCACAACTCCTTTTCCTCGTTCCCTGCAGCTTGCTTCTGAAAACTTGATTTTTTTTTACTTCTGGTTCCTGGGACTGTGTCTCTCAGAGTTCCGGTTCTGTTCAAGAACAGAAAGGTCATATTCTGGGGTAAAAGTACACTCCTGAGATTCAGTCCCTGGAGGCTTGTTCTTTTAAGAGTACAATATTTATTAAAGACGAAAGTATAAAACTGTCATCTATCTCTGAATATGTGGTAATGTTATTGAATTGTAATCAATAAGGAATAAAGCCTTAGTGAGATGACCACCCTTTTCTCTCTTGATGGCTTATTATGATTCTGGAAATCAGAACACACCCTTATGTTCCCAGAGCCTGGGTCTGGATTCTGTAATATTTGGAGTGGTTTACTCAGTGGAGTCCTTTCCCCTGGATTCCCACCCTCTCCCCACCACCATCAACTTTCTCACTCATAAATCCAACTCTGCTTTGTCTGAAACATAGCAAGATTAACTTTCATTTTCATTTGAGTTTGAAGTGGGGGGAAGGTGTAAGGGTGAGGTCTGGATTCTAAGAGAAAGTGTAAGTTAAAATTACATTTTCCATGTTATGCCTTTGATTATGCTTTGATTTGATGAATTGCATATGCCCTACTGCACACACCTACTGCTCCTTTTGACAAAACTAAACCTACGTATTTTCAGTAACCTTCCTGGTAACTTCTAGAAATCCTTTTATTTTATTTATTGATTGATTTTTTGCATGGGCAGGCACTGGGAATCGAACCCGGGTCTCCAGCATGGCAGGCCGGAACTCTGCCTGCTGAGCCACCGTGGCCCACCCCAGAAATCCTTTTGAGATGTCTCCCCAGCACTCTGTCACAGCCTCTCTTTCTAAAATTTTACCTCGAAGCCACGCAACTACAAATGAGAAACTCTGTAGGAACTTTGCCACTCTTCTAACACAGTCTCCTAAGACCACAGGTGTGACCATTTTAATTGAACAGATCATTTGTTTTATTCAAATACCTAAAGGGACTGGTATCTGCCTCCATGAAGTGATTTATCCTTTGAGTAAATGAGTGAACAATGAATTAGCCAGGTATTTGAGTTTCTATAATCATGACCTGGCAGTCACAGGATCTGAGTCCAGCGGCCACTTCCTTGTTATATGACCACAGATAAAATCACTTCCTGTCTCAGTTTTTACAACTGCAAAATGATAAGCAGAGAGTTCCATTTAAGCTCTAAAGTCAACAGTGACATCCATAGTTGGTGAGTTTGGATAACTGTCATCAAGAAACACAATAAATGTTAGTAAGGATAATTATTTATTTATTTTTACTATCCCTTTGCCTTGAGTTGACAGGTGCAGAATATTTTGTCTTAGGGGTCAAAGGAGGAAGAAGAAAGTCAGGATTGTTGTACATTTATTAGAGTTTTTTAATAACCACCGCCCCCAGGAGAATATGGAGAGATGGGCTGTGTGGAGGAGAGAGACGGTTATCGCTCCCCCCACACCCACCCCAACCCCTGCCCTGCCTCCCAGGCTGCTCTCAAAGCTCACAGGAGTGGGGTTAGAACAGGAATCGGAAGAGCTGAGTTTCTTAGACATTGCGAGACTCTGGGCAAAAGCGGTGGTGCCTTTGAAGCTGAGGAGACCTCGAGTAGGGGGAAAAGCCAGTTTTCCCATTGCTTCTGGCCTCCACTGACACCTCAAAAATTGGAAGCAGCATTGGGAGATGGGAAGGCAGCACTCCAATGGACATGGGCATTTACATGGCACCCGCAGGACGGACGGCTGGACAGTGGGCTGAAGGCAGAGCTGAAGCAGAGCGGGAGTCTGTGGTATATCCTGGGGCCAGGGGATGGGAAACTATGACTTGCTGTTTTTAAGAGCACCAGGAAACTCTTAGAGGGAAGACATTTTAAGGGTGCTGGGCAAAGGGAAGAAACTAGAGATTTTTCATGAACAAGAGGGGGAAAGAGACCCAAGATTACTAATGTCATTGTGATTTCATATGTAGCTGCAGAAGACAATAAATCAAAATTACTTTAAATAATCTAAAAACAAACAGAAACCAATTAAATATACATGCATGGGTCCATCTCAGGACTCTATTTTGTTCTCATTTTTCTATGTGTCTATATTCATGCTAATATCACACTATTTGGTTTAATATAGATCTAGAGTAAGTCTTGAACTCAGGTAATATATGACCTCTTAAATTGTAGGGGAGTTTTTTTCACAGCTGTTTGCATCCTTTGCACTCCATATAAATTTTTAAAAATAAGCTAATCAGTTTCTACAAAAATAGCCCACTGGGATATGGCTTGAATTTGACAAAGCTGCCAAAGAAACTCAAAGGACATGAAGAAAGGATCTTTTCAACAAATGTTTTCTGAACATTTGGATAGCTGGAGTTTTATATGCACACACACACATACATACACACAAAAGCATCTCAACCTTACCGAACCATATACAAAAAGTAACTTGAAATGGATCACATAACAGTTAAAGCAACATACTTCTAGAAGAAAACATGGTAGAATATCTTGCTGACTTTGGGTTAGGGGAAGATTTATTAAATAAGGGAAAGCAGGAACCATAAAAGAACTAACTGATAATTTGTAGTTCATCAAAACTAAAACTTCTGCTCCCACTAAGACACTCTTAAGGAAATGAAAAGGCAAATCACAGACCGGGAGAAAACATTTGCAAAACATATATCTGAAAATTATTTTCATAGTTCAATAAAAAGAAGACAAGCTACCCAATAAAATAAATGGTCAAAAGATTTGGACAGTTCACCAAAAAGAGATCTAGGAACAGCAAATAAGCATATGCAAAGATGCTTAATATCATTAGTCATCAGAGAAATGCAAATTAAAATGACAGTAACTGCCACTACACATAAATTGGAATGGCTGAAATTAGGAACTAACGATATGAAGTGTTGTCAAGGATGTAGGGCAACTGGAACTCTCATACATTGCTGTTTGGAATTCCAAATGATGCAGTCACTTTGGATAACAGCTTGACAGTTTCTTATACAGTTAAATTTTCCAGCTCAGGGCCCAGGCTCCCTCCTAAATGGGAGTGAAGCCCCAAGCAAGTAACAGCCTGCTTGAACCAAGACGAAGGTTGAGAGAGAAAACAATTTTCCTGGAGGGTAAAGAATGTAATCACAGATGTAAAGGGATGGAAGCAGGATGGCACTGATTGTATCTTAGTCTTAAGCATAAATCTTAGTAGAACATCAGGTCTTAAGACCCTTTAAGGATTATACTAGGGGCCTAATGTCCTCATACTGTATGGAATGTCTTTGTTCTAAAGTCATATTCCATTGCTCCTTGCACTCCTGCCCCTCTGCAGGGCTCTTCCCTTCTGGACTGCCACCACCATAGACTCTCTTCTGTTCTAAATCTTAGTAAATCTGTGTCTGCTTCTGTACCTGGCATATTTTTTTGGTCTTGCAGTGGCATTGACCCATACTTTGCATGAACTTGGTTTGGGCCCAAACAACTGGCAAGCCAGCCAGGAGACGGAGGCACTGCTGGCAGTAGGTAAGGGTCCAGGGAAGGAAGACTTGGTGGAGTAATCCCAAGTTGGCCTGCATCATCTATGTGGGGAAGGGTGGCTGCCGTCCTGGACAGATTGGGACCACCATGAGACTATGGGGACACCCAAAAAACTCTGGTAGGATTGCTGTTTTGCAATAGATAGCAGGACAACTAAATCTTAGCAAAAGGAAAGGAGAGTGCCTAGTAGTTGCAGCTGTAGCTTGGCCCCTTTTAGAACCTTACATATAGCCACAGAGGCAGAACAGGTAGCAAAAACAACAGTCCACCATCTAGAAAGGAATTAAAATTAGAAAGGGAGACAAAGCTTGCTCAAGCAGACATGAACGATGCCTTAATTGAGCACTTGCATTGTGTGGTTTATCAATTAGGAACCTTAGCCTGCAGATATGCTCAAGCTTGTGGTCAAAATTTACCCTGAGTTTGAGTCCAGAGAATAACTAATCCAGAATTGGACCCAAATGCTTGGGATCTCATAGATTCTCCATCTTAGGATGAAGAGGAGGAAAAAAAGTATGGGAAGCGGAGGAAAGGAAGCCCCCATGGCAGGTGCAGCCAATGCTATGGCAAAAATTAAAAACAGCATAGGAGCAACCCAACAGGGTGGATCCTCAGAATTTACAACCTTCTGAGTGGAAACTCCACATTACCCTTGAGAGATTATATTGCTGCTAAACTGGGTGATCTCAGGTGGTGTTATAGGCAGAGAGCTAGGGAGTCATTACCTGATTGGATTTTATGATTATGGGCACAGGAACTGAGGGCATAATATAAGTGGGATGGAGATGAGCAAGCCAGTATTTACTATGACATGCCCATCCCTATGCTGCACCTCTGTGCTGTCCTAAATCATGAGGAAATGGTATCTTTGCTAGCCTGGCTAGTTGGCTGCATGCAAGGCTGCCTGGCCCAACGAGGGAGATATCTCACACACTACTCCGCATTGGCAATGTATGAAAGAACTGCAATATGTGTAGCCAGGTCTTTGGTTGAAACATGCAATATATTGGGAGCATTTTGCAGGCCCCAACAATGAAAGTTTTACAGTGGGAATGAAAGACAGCATTCAGCACACCACTCCAAATAATTTTTATAAACCGTTCATGTCCATTTTCAATCCTCTAGTGTGACAGTCTCATCTGGTGGGCCAGTTGGTGTGCTCATCACAAGGAGCACAACAGGCACTCCTGTGTGGGGTCTGTAAGTTGTTGGTGCATGAGAGGTAGCTGGAATTGCTGGACTAAATGCCATAAGGTTTGATACCCTCAGTGTCTTTTCTTTTGATGAAGCCATTCAGCTTCTACTTGAGCTTCAGTAATGTGGCTCTGGAGCCAAGTGAGGGCATTTAGACATTTTGAGGTGGTGCAAGGAGGGACCTGTCCCCTTATAAACATACAATGTTGTGTATATATTCCTGATGATTCAAATGGTATTTCACAAGCTTCAAATCATATGCAAGAGTACATACAATGTAGTCATCAATTATCTACTGACCTCCTTTCTACTTGGTTTAATCCTCTTACTCAGCCTTGGCAGCATTTCTTTGTAGAATTATCTGCCCTATGTGTTGGATTATTACCATTTCATTGTCTTTTATATTGTTGTTGTGGTAAATGGATACAAAGCCTGTCCTATGGTCAGTGCAATCTGTTACATGGAGGTGGACTGTGGCAGCCCAGGGCCCGGGCCCTCTCCTAAAGGGGAATGAAGCCCCAAGCATGCAACAGCCTGCTTGTCCAGGACAAAGGTCAAGAGAGAAAGCAACCTCCCTGGAGGGAAAAGAATGTAATCACAAACATAAAGGGATGGAAGCAGGATGGCACTGATAGTATCTTAGCCTTAAACATTAATCTTAGTAGAACATCAGGTCTTAAGACCCTTTAGTAATCATACTGTGCTCTCCCCGATGTTCTCATACTGTATGGAATGCCTTTGTTCTAAAGTTGTATACATACCACACTTTGTGCCTCTGCTCCTCTTCAGGGCACTACCTCTCAGGCTGTCACCGCCAGAGACTCTCTCTTGTTCATAACACCAAATAAATCTACGTCTGCTTCTGTGCCTGGTGTGTTTTTGGGCCTCACATTGGCACAAACCCATGTTTTGCTCAAACTCAGTTTGGGCCCAAACGTTAAACATACACACGCTACATAAGCCAGCAATCCCCTTCTTAGATGTTGAACTGAAAGGAGATTGACAATACACTATCTACACAAAGATTCGTAACATGAATTTTCCAATATGAGGGATATCTTACTAATATTTATTTTGCTATTTTTAAAAAGCTAACACAGCTTATAAATAATTTTACTTTTAATAATGTAGCTTCTTGAATTGTTTGGCTATTTCTTCCCTTCACATCTCTCTTGAAGATTAGAATATATAAAACAGAATCTTTCATCAGTACTGTCATGGACTGTTAAAGTGTATTATGATTCTTGATGGAATAGAAGAGGGTCCCAAATTAATACATATTGTTGCTATGTACATGTCCTGCTATCAAGACCCTGAAAAAGTTCTAGATTTGTATATTTGTATATTTGTGTATGTATGTCTTGTCTCTGAACCCCTCAAAACTTTAACTGGAGTACTTAAGATTCTGACTTCCTTGATTTTTCTTTCAGATAACTTTTACACGTGGACTGTTTTTACATGTCTAAATACTTAACCCCGTGAATTGAAACTTCTTTTTAGCTTTTCTTGAGAATTGAATTCTCTGTGACTGTACATCTTGGCGTCTGACATCTCTATGCGCGAGGACAATGGTCAAATTAGTAGTCATTACTCACTGGCTTAAGAGGAGGTCAGACTGGACAATGAGCCGAAAGCCAAGGTAATAAAAGTACTGAAGGCTGTAGGGGTCCTTTTCACAAGTAAGTGAACTTGATTCTTGCCTATTGGGATGTGGTAAAGCTGGGACTATTTCAAGAATGCCAGCAATTTTGCCCTAAAGCAACTTTGTTCTTGTGGCCTCTCCCCATGCTCTCTCACTCACTGGTGACCCAGAGGCAGCCCTTCCTGGCTGCCTCCTAGCAGAGAGCCACTGCTAACTCCTTAAATAAATTGCCTCCTACTGTTCTCTTTTCCTGGAAGAAAAAGCACCAGTCCTATCAACTGCCCTGAAAGGAGCTCCAACTGCCTATTTTTCAGACTGTTTCCTCCAATGGATGTCCTCATGAAAAGGAATTCCTTTGAAACTGGTAAATATAGAGGGAGAAAATGAGGGTCTGCCAGTCACAGGCACAACTTCATCAAACAGTGATTCCCGTCTGTCTTCTCCACCCATCCTCAAATCTCACCATGGATGGCGTTTCCTGTGACTTCAGGAAATTCCTTTTAAAAAAAGGAAATTGTGCACAATTTGTATTGTATCTAGTCCCTCCAAAAAAGTAATTGTATTTCCCACCAATTCCTTCCTTTGAGGCTTTTGACTATTAGTAACGGTAATTAATATGAGTTAGCCACAACAATGACATCTTGTGTTTCATTGTCCTGGAAACTATTAGTTTGTGAATGGTTAGGTCTACTTGCCTCCTAGAGAAGTCTGTGGGAGTTCTTAAATTGAGGGATCTCTGCAGAATCCAGCAGATGCTTCCATATAAGCAGAGATCAAAGCAAGAATCCCATTGTCTTCATTTTTTAAAAATATTTTTATTGACAAATCTTCACACACATACAGTCCATACATGGTATGCAATCACTGGCTCATAATATCATCACACAGTTGTGTATTCATCACTATGATCATTTTTAAAACATTTGCATCACTATACAAAAAGAAATAAAAAGAAAAAAACTCTTACATCCCATGCCCCTTACCCTTCCATCTCATTAGCCACTAGTATTTACATCTACCCAATTTATTTTACCCTTTGTCCCTTCTATTATTATTTTTTATCCATATTTTTTTACTCATCTGTCTATACCATGGATAAAGGAGCACCAGACACAAGGCTTTCACAATCACTTGGTCACATTGTAAAAGCTATATAGTAATACAATCGTCCTCAAGAATCACGGTTACTGGGATACAGCTCAACAGTTTCAGGTACTTCCCTCCAGCCACTTCAATGCACCATAAACTAAAAAAGGCTATCTATATAATGCATAAGAATAAACTTCAGGATAACCTTTCAACTCTTTTTGAAATCTCTCAGCCACTGAAACTTCATTTTGTCTCATTTCTCTCTTCCCCCTTTTGGTCAAGAAGGCTTCCTCAATCCCATTATGTCAGGTCCCACCAAACCCTGGGTTCTTTCCCATGTTGCCAGGGAGATTTACACTCCTGGGAGTCATGCCCCATGTAGAGGGAATGCAGTGCGTTCACCTGCCGAGTTGGCTTAGGGAGAGTGGCCACATCTGAGCAACAAAAGAGGTTCTCCGGGGGTGACTCTTAGGCATAATTATAGGTAAGCTTAGCCTATCCTTTGCAGGAATAAATTTCATAGGGGTGAACTCTAAGATCGAGGGCTCAGCCTATTGATTTGGTTGTCCCCACTGCTTGCGAGAATATCAGAAATTCTCCAAATGGAGAAGTTGAATATTTCTTCCTTTGTCCCTAGACCTCCAAGGGGACTTTGCAAATACTTCTTTATTCACTGCCCAAATTACTCTGGGATATATTAGGGCATCACACTAACCTGGACAAACCAACAAGATCTCATGCCCTATTCAAGATTCCATGTACTTATGGCGTTCAACTAAACTGACATAGAAGTTAAATTAGGTAATGTGGTATTCAAAATATAAATCTTGCACCAACTAAACATCTCTTTCTTTTGTTTCACACAGAGGTTGAAGTTTTTAAAATGGATGATATCATCCTTTACTCTGTATTCTGATCTACCCCAATCCTATCCAAATCAGTTTCATTCATATCTCTAGTCGAAGTCTGATCCCTTTTTCAACTTTTTAGACAGTTCCTATATGGGAAACTGCTGACTTTTATAAATTCAGCACTCTAACTCAGAGTCTCAGGTGTCACATAAATACCCAAAGTTTCTGGGAATGCATTGTCTTCTTTTTAATTCTGTTTCTCAAACTATAGCATGAGTAGAAGCATCTTTCATTCAAATTCTCTCCAAGTATTCCTAAAGTTTAGAGGCTATCATTACAAGATTTAGAGATGTTCATGCATTTTATGGCGTTTCCAAAAATTAAGCAGCAAAATTCCCTAACAGCAATTACCAAGACTTGTGTAAGAGGTACTCACCTTAGGAAAAGAAATCAACAGTGTCCTTGTTCAACCAAAAGGTGTGCTAGTTTTCTCTATTTTATAATCTTATAAAAATGTTTTACTTACACCATGGTGTTCTGAACATGTTTATGAACATTTTCCAAATGTCTTGAAGGCCAGGGAGCTCAGTAACTGTCAGCTGATGAGTTTGAGGAAACCATTGGTGGGCATGTCACCCCAAGCTGGCCACCCTCTTCTCTTCCCACTCACCAAGACCATGTCTCTTGTAGACTCTCAGTGAGTCTCAGGGACACTTGATTGATTTGGGGGACCAGCTTTGATTTATGAAACTTTCACAAGGCAATATTTTAAAATAAGCCTAGCCATCAGCTCAATAGTTTCCAGAATGCTTTCGTACTTGCTACTTCCTTGCTTCCACAACAACTAAAGAGGGTGAGCTCTTGGCACAAAGCTTGAAAAACGTGGCATTCAGAACTGTAGCTGCTCCCCAACAAATGTATTGGCTTACAAAACAGATGCATGTGGCCGGAATTTCTCAGTTTATATAGCATTCACCTTTAGAATTTGGAAAGCATTTAAAGACTGAGGTAACTTAACCTACACAATTTCAAATCACAGCAATATTTTTATGAACATACTTAGAGTTCATATAGAGTCCCTTTTTCACTCCCCTCCAACCTACCCACATACCCGGTACTCATACACACACGTGTCTAAGCACCTTTATTCTACCTTGACTGGAAAACATCCCTTCCAAGCAGTAGAGTTATACCAAGGAGATGAAAGGTTCTCCCACACAATGACCTTACTGCTGTCCTGAGGTCATTCCTTCCTCTTCCTAGAACCAAAAGGTGGTGGAACTGCGTTAGGTCTTTAGATCATGTTGTCCAAACACATTTCATGGATGAGAAACTGAGACCTAGAGAAGGTATGTGATTTGTTCATCATCACAGAGTTGTTTAGTGGCAGAGCTGGGACTAGAACTCAGGGTATGAACCTCTGTACTTCCCACTGAATTCCATTCTCAGACATTCGCTGGGAAAGATAAGTGCTTCTTTTTCAAAGTCCTACAGAAAAGGCAACTTTACATCCTGCCTGAGAAACTCATTTTCAGATTCACGAATGTATTTTTCTCACTGAAGGCCTCCTCTGATTTAATCTAACCAGAACTGTCCATGTCAAGAGCAGAATGGAGCTGGGTCAAAGTGGTCGCCATTTGATGCTTCTTCCACCTAAAATAGTTAATAACTCAAGCCTTTAAGGTTTTTATAACAAGGCTGAATATCCTAAATCCCTTCAGCTTTGTCTCAAAGTCCTGGGTTTCATTCTTTAGCCATCTTTATGGATTCCTCAGAACCCAGCTTGCATTTTTAGCATCTTTCTCAAATGGTGCAGATCAGATTGAAATACAGGATTGGGCACAGGCCCTGTTTAGTGCTGACTTTTGTAGAAGGATAGCACAGACTTTACTAATAGTTTTAGATGTTCCATTTCATAAAAACTTAGCACTTCCTTTGATTATAAGAAAATTCCCACAAGATTAAATCATTTCTTCTCCTAGGCATGTTTACTAAAGCAGCCATCTCTTTGGAGGCTACAAGTTGAAGCATACACT
This sequence comes from Myrmecophaga tridactyla, assembly GCA_004026745.1. Classification (NCBI taxonomy): domain Eukaryota; kingdom Metazoa; phylum Chordata; class Mammalia; order Pilosa; family Myrmecophagidae; genus Myrmecophaga; species Myrmecophaga tridactyla. The sequence goes on along the minus strand of PVIY010001329.1, from coordinate 129,314 downwards.
TTTCGTCCTTACAGCTATTGATGCAACAGATTTTATTTTTAAACTACTTAATACATGGCTTCTTAGAGGCCTGGTCTGTCTTTTCTTTGAGGGGGAAATATTTGTCACAATCTTGTTCTGCTGCCCAATAAATCAAAATGTTCAGTCTGTTGTAATAAAAATAGTTGCTTTGAAGTACAACTTTAAATGTCTAATTTCCTACCAGTAATAATGAGGCTTCATCCAGACATTTGGGGGGACTGGGTTTTCCTTTTTTTCTGTCTTTTTTGTTTTTCTAATATGTGGGCTGTCTAATGACAGGATTTTGTATTCCAGATGTTTTGGCGAGAGAAAGCAGAAAGCACGGTACACATCTCAGACCGTCGTGCCACCCAAGTGGCTGCTACGTCACCTGCCAGCATGAGCCTATCCAGAAGCTGTCCAGCCCACCCCTTTCATTTAATGCTGCTAACCCTTTAGTCATCAACACAAAATAACAGAAATTCTTCTGTACAACTATTATTACACAGACGTCCAAGAAGAGGGAAAGAATCTAAAACCACACAGAAGTTAAAAACCCATGTGGTTTTAATAAGAAGAAAAAGAAGAGATGGTTTAATTAAGTAACAAGACTAGACTCCCTGGTGGTTAATAAGGTAATTTGTCACATAATTAAAGGTATATCCAAGTAGAATTTCTGGGGTAACATTCCTGCTCAAATGGATGTTCTTTGGAAACTTGGATTGTTAGTCACTTAAATACCATGACTCTTTTGAAACAAGAGAAGGGAAATAGCAGTCACCTCTGCAATTTTTCCATCATTACCTTAATCCTTTCAAAAAGGCGAAGGGAACACAGGACCATTAGAGAAGAGACCACAATGCAGTGGCACGGCTGTTCAGATTTCAGATCCTACATCTCTCCTCTGTATCCCCGGAGCTAAGTGAGATGACAGAGACATGAGGAAGCTCTCAAGGGAATAGAGACTAGGTCCTGCTTTGAGACTTCTCTAGAATGAATGAACAGGTGGTTAATGTTTGGCAAACTGAAGCCCCTAGGATATTAACTCATCTTGAAAAGGCTTCCATTTATTTATTTACCATCTATCTTCCTGCTTCTGTCTCTCTTCCTTCCGCACTATATTGGCATGTCTTCATCGCCTTAAAGTCTCTTCCCTCCTGGGCAATCCTCTTCTCAGCTTTGCTGTACATTCAGGTGACGGTCCTGATGCATACCGACAGAAGCCCCTGCTGCTGGGGAAGCAGTGACTCCTCACTGCTGCTGGGAATGGCTTGTTCCAAAGCATATGCCAGACATGTGTGTGCTGAGAAGCTGGACTGTCTTATCTAGATTGCAGACCGCCTGACCGCTGCTGTTGGTGTGACCCTAAGGAAACTCTCTGCTTCTTATCTGTTGAGTGGAAATAATGATGCCCACTGACTTCGTACAGTGTTGGCACTATAGGTGAAAATGTTCTGTAAACTGTGAGATGCTGCATATACATGCCAGTTACTGTCATTATATTCTTCAAGACCCAATCAAGCTACTGGGGCCCGAAGGTCCTTGCCAGTTCTAACAGTCTATGAGTTTTTATTCATTTATTCAAGAAATAATTATTGAGCCAGGGCTGTTGGAACAAACAGCAAGCAAAGGTCCCTGTCATCACGGAAGTAATGAAAGAAAATAAACAAGAAAATAACAGGATAATTAGAAAGTACAATAAGTGCAATGGAGAAGACAAATAGGATGATGTAATGAGAAAGAAATGAGGAGCGTGTTGGCTTAGACAAAGAAGGCCACTTGGATGTGGAACATTTCAACTAGAATACAAGGGATAAGAGAGAGCTAGCTGCACTGGGTGGCAAGAAAATCATTTCAAGGAGAGGGATGAGGCCTTGACACCTGAAAGAACTTGGATATTGAAGGAACAGAAAACAGTCTTGGATACCCAAGCAAAGTGAGTCCCTGAGATGAGGTTTGAGGAACAAGCAGAAGCCAGGTCTTCCAGGCTCATCCAGGCAATGGTAACAGTGACAACTTTCTTCCAAGTGCAGGTGGGAGCTGGGAGAGGTGCTAAGCTGGGATGTGAATGAGTTTTATGGAGGTTGTTAGTATGTCACTTGGGCTGCTGTATAGACAATGACTTTGAAGAGGGCAAGATGGAAGAAAGAAGACCAAAAATAAAAAATTGATGTAATTCACTTAGACAAGGAAAATGGCAATGGATAGAGATACAAGTGGGAAATTTTGAAATACAGTTTGGAAGTAGAACTGAGAAGACTTACTGAGAACCTGGTGTGTGCAATATGCACATTACCAGTATAGATCAGACTCTGGGCACAAAGAAGAGGAGAACATTCCATAGAAAGAGGCTTTCTGCTTTGTGACTTATTCCTCTCTGGGAAAACTGTGTTTGTGGACCTCTCAATTAGCTCCCTCAATGTCTTTGATGCATTAAGAGGGGGCATGTCTAAATAAAACATGTCCTGACCACATATAGTGAGGTAAATGAAAATCAATATATCTGTTCTTTGAAATGGCAGAGGAAACCAACATGTGTTGCAGACACAAGACCATCTTGTTTCAGGCTGACCCACAGATGCTTCAATTCAATTAGTGTAGTTTCTATCTAGTCATAACTTAACTTGAACATCTTAAAACCATTTGGACTTTTTCCTAGACACTCAAGTCAAACAACCACAACAGGGAAAACATGAGAACTGTAGCCCTCTGTCCTCCCTCTTTAATTTTTAATTTGGAAGCAATTACAGATTTACGGGAAATTGCAAAGAGAAGACAGAGAGTTCCCATGCATCCTTCACCTAATTCCACCAGTGTTACATCTTGCATAACTATAATACAATACCAAAACAGGAAATTGACATTGGTACAGTGTATGTGATAGTTCTATATAGTTTTACTACAAGTATAGATTCCTGTAGCCACCACTGCAGTAATTCCAGTACTACGAAGAGCTACTGTGTCAACATTTTACCGGTTCAAGTGAAATATGGAAATCTTACCTTCCTTTAAGTCCCTTTCCCTTCCCCCTTTATTATAAAACTGTTTCATAAATTTCCTCCTCTACCTACATTGAGATCCACAGCAGACAATGTTATGTTTTTTACTTTGACCATCAAACACAATTCAGAAAAATAGAGAGGAGAAGGAAAGACTATGGCATTTACCCATATTTTTGTTCTTTTTTTAGTCTTTCTTCCACCCTGATGTTACAAGATTTCTTCTTTACTGATTTCTTTTCTGTTTCGAGAAACTCCTTTGGCCATTGTTTTAGTATAGTTCTTCTTTGTCTGATAATATCTTTATTTCCCTTTTATTCCTGAAGGATAATTTCACAGGATATAGAATTCAGGGTTGACAGTTCTTTTCTTTCAGCCTTTGAGAAAAATATTGTGCTACTTTCTCCTGGCGCCATGGTTTCTGATGAGAAAGTCATTGTCATTCAAATTACTTTTTCCTTAAAGGTAAGGAGGCATTTCTTTCTCAAGGCCCTCAGAATACTTTTTGTTTTTTGTCTTTAGTTTTTTGAAGTTTGATAGATTCTGAAGTGCTCAGAGAGGTAGTCTATTTTTGTTGTGGGGTTCTTTGGGTGTATCTTGTTTGACTGCTTTAAAACCTTTGTCAGATAATTCTAACATAGGTGTCATCTCAGTGTGGGCATCTGTTGATTCCCTCGTTTTGTTTTATGAAACCGTATACTGTTGACCCCATTGTCAGAGAAAGTTGGTGGAGCGCTTCTGGTGGCTCGGGAAACAAGTTTGTAAATTTCCCGTGGGCCACATGAGATTTTGCTCTATGTTGATTTTTTTGTTTTATTTATTTATTTATTTAGGCATGAGCAGGCTCTGAGAACCAAACTGTGTTGATTTTTTATTGTGAAACATTGGTATTATACAGTGCTTAGGACACAGCCCTTGGAGACTGCAGGCTCAGGGTCAAATCTGAGTCTACCGGTTACAGCCCTGTGTCCTGGGACATGTTATGTAACTTCTGAGCCTCAGCTGCCTCATCAGCCATGGGATATGAGTACAGTGCTTCCAGCATGTGGGGAGGTGAGAGGCAGGGCAAATTAAGATGCTTTGTAATTATTAAATTGTTCTACAATATTCGGGGAGAGAGAACTTTCTTTAAAAGTTTATTGTGAAAGAGATGGAGTTCTGGGAAGATGGTGGAATAGGATAGGTCGAGTTCACCCCTGCTCCAAGAAACAGCTACAGAAGGATGGGACGGCAACTGGGACAGCAATTCCAGGGTGTGAGTGGCCTGGGGGGGGGGTCTTCTGCACCACACAGGGTGGCCCTGGCTGCAGAAGCTGAGGAACTGAGAAGAGAACCCGAGACCATACGGCTGATGCAGCAGCCTAACGCACAAATCTGGAGCCCCCAGGAGTGCACAAACGGGTCACATTCCTTGGGCACACTACCCTCACCAGCACAATCCCGTGACCGGTGACTCATCCCACACCTCACGCACCTGAAGCCCATCACCTGCTCCTACTCCCTGCACTCCAGGCACCCCTGCTCTGCCAACCCCTCGTGCTTACCTACACCACACCACACCCAACCCACCTCTCCTGCACCCCTCCGGAGCACTGCCTCCTCCTCCCTGTTCCCTCAGGCAGTGGCCAGCACATAAAGGCTGCGGGCACTAACCTCCACACCCAGGCTATGCCTGGCCCCAGCCCATCCAGTCATGCAGCCCCCCACCCCCAGGCCCTGCACCTTTGTACATCAGTTTTCGGCACTCCCAGTTCTGCACATGCACGTGGCCCCCAGTTATGCCCTCCCCAGGTCTGGTCAAGCACTGACCTACACAGCCGGGCCCCATCTGCCCCCAGCCCAGGCAGGCACAACACTGACCCGCTGCCCTAGCTCTGCACATGCACGTAAAGGGCCCTGCACCCTAGACCAGCACAAACCAGGGCACCACCCCCAGACCCATGCACCCACACAGCCACATCCTCCCCTCTGCTGGGTACCCACACTCACAAGCACCAGCATAACCTCCCCAACCTGTGCCTACACCTGCGCTGCAATGCACCCTCCATCCTGCTCCACATCCATCCCACAAACACGAGGCCTTAGACCACTGAAGGGAATCAACTTCCAGAACAAATCAATCAAGATATTTGTATGCCACTAAGCATATCACAATGCAGACAGATACAGCCCTGCCTAATGACCAAATTAAAACACCAGAGGAGACACAGATGTTGGAAGAACTAATCAAAGATGTTCATACAACTCTACTAGATAAAATAAGCGGGATCGCAAATGACATAAAAGAGATCAAGAAGACAGTAGAAGAGCATAAAGAGGAATTTTAAAGAATAAAGAGAAAACTAGCAGATACCACAGAGATTAAAGATGCTATAGACTGAATTAAAAACATACTAGAGACACACAACAGCAGATTTGAAGAGGCAGAAGAAAGAATAAGCGAACTGGAGAGGAGGACAACTGATTTTGAACACTCAGAACAGCAAATGGCAAAAAGATGGAAAATTTGAACTGGATCTCAGGGAAATGATGGACAAAACAAAGCACACAAATATAAGAATCATTGGTATCCCAGAAGGAGAAGAGAAAAGGTTTAGAAAGAGTAACTGAGGATATAAAGGGAGAAAACTTCCCAACCCTTATAAAGGACATAAATTTACAAGTCAAAGAAGCTCAGTGGACTCCCAATAGAATAGATCCACATAGGCCTTCCCCAAGGCACCTACTAATCAGTTTGTTAAATGTTGAAGAGAAGCAGCAAGAGAAAAACAATCTGCTGCATACAAGGGAAACCACTTAAGACTGAGTTCAGACTACTCAACTGGCACTATGGAGGTGAGAGGCTGTGGTGTGATATGTTTAAGATTCTGATAAAGAAGACTTCCAGCCAAGAATTCTGTACCCAGCCAAATTATCCTTCAAAACTGAGGGAGAGATTAAAAATTTCACAGACAAGCAAATCCTGAAAGAATCTGTCAACAACAGACAAGCCCTACAAGAAACACTAAAGGAAGTTCTGCTAGGTGAAAAAAAAAAAAAAAAGAGAGGCGAGGGAGGTCTGGAGGAGGGCACTGAAGTGTAGAGTACTACTAATGGTAATTTAAAGGATAAAAAGAAAAAGAGGGAAAAGAATATATAGATCTGACAAATAAAATCCAGAAAATAAGATGGCAGATTCAAGAAACATCTTTTCAATAATAACTTTGAATGTTACCAGATTAAACTTACAATTAAAAGATACTGATTGGCGGAATGGACTAAGAAACATAATCCAGCTATATGCAGCTTACGAGAGACTCATCTTAGACACAAGGAAACAAATAGATTGAAAGTGAAAGGATGGAAAAAGATCTTCCATGCAGGTTATAACCAAAAGAAAGCAGGAGTAGCTATACTAATATTGGAGAATATAGACTTTAAATGTAAAGACATCATAAGAGACAAAGAAGGACACTACATTTTAATAAAAGGGACAACTCACCAAGAAGAAATAACAATCACAAATGTTTATGCTCCCAATCAAGTAGCTCCAAAGTACATGAGACAGACATTGGCAAAACTGAAGGGAATGACAGATGTTTCAACAATAATAATAGGAGACTACAATACACCACTCTCCTCTACAGATAGTACAACCAGACAGAAGATCAACAAGGAATAGAGAAACAACTTGATAAATGATTAGACCTAACAGAAATATGTAGGTCATTACATTCTTCTCTAGGGCTCATTGAACATTCTCCAGAGTAGATCACATGCTAGGGCACAAAACAGGTCTTTATAAATTTAAAAACATTGAAATTATTCAAAGCACTTTCTCTGATCACAATGGGATGAAACTGGATCTCAATAACCACCAAAGAATGAGAACATTCATAAATATATGGAGATTAAATAAAACACTCTTAAACAACCAGTGGTTCAAAGAAGAAATTGCTAGAGAAATCAGTAGCTATCTGGAGACAAATGAAAATGGAAATACAATTTATCAAAACTTATGGGATGCAGCAAAGGCTATGCTGAGGGAAATTTATTGCCTATGTTGAAAAACAAGAAAGAGCAAAAACCAAGGACTTGACAGCACATCTGGAGGAACTTGAGAAAGAACAGCAAACTAACTCCAAAGCAGATAGAAGAAGAGAAATACAAAGATTAAAGCAGAGTTAAATGAGTGGGAAAACAAAAGAACAATAGATAGAATCAATAAAACCAAAAGCTAGTTCTTTGAGAAAATCAATAAAATTGATAGGCCACTAGCAAGACTGACAAAGAAAAAAAGAGAGAGGATGTAAATAAAGAAAATCAGAAATGAGAAGGGGTGTGTTTCCACAGACCCTGAAGAAATAAAATAAATCATAAGAGGATACTATGAACAACTATATGCCAACAAACTAGACAACTTAGATGAAATGGACAAATTCCTGGAGATACACAAACAAGCTACACTGACTCAAGAAGAAATAGAAGATCTCAACAAACCAATCACAAGGAAAGAGATTCAATCAGTCATCAAAAAATCTTCCTACAAAGAAAAGCCCAGGGCCACATGGCTTCACAGGGGAATTTTATCAAACATTCCAAAAAGAACTAACACCAGTCCCGCTCAAACTTTTCAAAAAAATTGAGGAAAAAGGAACGCTATCTAACTAATTTTATGAAGCTAATATCATTTTAATATCAAAACAGAGTAAAGATGCTCTAAGAAAGGAAAATTGCAGGCCAATCTCCCTAATAAATATAGATGCAAAAATTCTCAAATATTAGCAAACCGAATCCAATAACACATTAAAAGAATTATGCACCACGACCAAGCGGGGTTTGTACCAGAAGTGCAAGGATGGTTCAACACAAGAAAATTAATGCAAAACAGCACATTAGCAAATTAAAAGGGAAAAATCACATGATCATCTTGATTGATGCTGAAAAAGCATTAGACAAAATTCAACATCCTTTTCTGATAAAAACACTTCAAAAGATAGGAATCGAAGTTAATTTCCTCCATATGATAAAAGGCATATATGAAAAACCAATAGCCAGCATCATACTCAATGGGGAGAGACTGAAAGCTTTCCCTCTAAGATCAGGATGAGATAAGGATGCCCACTGTCACCACTATCATTCAACCTTGTACTAGAAGTTCTAGCTACAGCAATCAGTCAGGACAGAGAAATGAAAGGCATCCAAATTGGAAAGGAAGAAATAAAACTTTCGTTATTCGCAGATAAGATGATACTGTACTTGAAAAATTCTGAGAAATCTACAACAAAGTTACATTGACCAATGTAACTGAATCAAAAGTGCAGAAATAGACCACCAAATCTATGCCAATTTTGAACAAGGCCCCCAAATCCTTTGAACAAGGACAAAATAGTCTTTTCAATAAACTGGCATGGGAGAACTGGATATCAATAGCCAAAGGAATGAAAATGAAAGAGGACCCTTACCTTACACCCTATACAAAAATTAACTCAAAATGGATTAAACACCTAAATATAGGAACTAGCACCATAAAGCTTCTAGAAGAAAATGTAGGGAAACATCTTCAAGACCTAGTAATAGGATGTAGCTTCCTAAACTTTACACCCAAAGCACAAGCAACAAAAGAAAAAATAGACAAATGAGAACTCCTCAAAATCAAATGTTTCTGCACTTCAAAAGACCTTGTCAAAAAGGTCAAGAGACAGCCAACTCAAAGGGAGAAAATATTTGGAAATCACACATTGGACAAAGGTTTGATATCCTATATACATAAAGAAATCATACAACTCAACAACAGTATAAAACCAAACAAACCAATTATAAAATGGGCTAAAGATATGAATAGGCATTTTTCTGAAGAGCAAAGACAGATGGCTCAAAAAAGCACATGAAGAGATGTTCATTTTCATTAGCTAAAAGGGAGATGCAGATCAAGACTACAATAAGTTACCACCTCACACCTATAAGAATGGCTACTATTAAACAAACAGGAAACTACAAATGTTGGAGAGGATGTGGAGAAATTAGGACACTTATGCACTGCTGGTGGGAATGTATAATGGTATAGCTGCTATGGAAGACATTGTCTGTATTTTAGAACCGCACCCACTCTTTGAGACCAAAGGAAGAAAGGTTTATATTGTCCAGAACCTAAATTTTCTGTAGCACATAATTTAACTCAACCTGTCTGGAGAGCTCATTTCAACAATCCAAACCCAGGGAGCCCAGAATAAGAATGAGGGCCTTTAATCCTGTATAGTTTAATGTAATGCCTGGAGACCCTAGAATACGGTACGCATATAATCAGAAGGTATTGGCAAAGTCCCTTGAGGGATGGGAGAAAAAATGTGGAACTATTAAACTTTACCATCAGGGAATCCCCTGATACTGTGTCAAACATTCAGGACAAGCCCTTGATCCTGAGACTTGCTCTTGTGAGGCTTATGTATGTAGTGGAGAAGCTTAGACTACCTATAGGCATGCCTAAGAGTTACTTCTGGGGGACCTCTGTTGTTGCTCGGATGTGATCTCACTCTCTCTAAGCCCAAATCTGCAAGTGAGATCATTGTCCTCCTCCCTACATGGGACATGACATCCAGGGGTGAAGGTCTCCCTGGCAACATGGGAGAGGACTCCAAGGGATGAGTTCAGCCCTTGCACCATGGGATCAACAATTCCATTCTGACCAAAAGGGGGAAAAGAATTATAACTAATAAAATATCAGTGGCAGAGAGAGTTCAAATAGAGTTGAGAGGATACACTGGAGTTCACTCTTAATGCAAGCTTCAGTTAGACATTGCTACCTATCATAACCTGCAAATCCCAAACCAAAACCATTCCAGCCAATCATAAAGAACACCTAGGGCAATATATAAGATTCTACAAAGGCTCCATGCACTAGGGTAACTTTCCAAAAACGTACAACCTCCAGATGGGTCCCTGCACCAGATAAGTCCTGAAACCTGTGGAGAGGTCCCAGCCTCTCCAGAACATCAGCTAGTTCCATCCCCCTACCCCATATTATCAACAGCCCCTTCCAATATGAAAAAGTTAAAGTGGCCATAGCCCAAATACCCCCAAAAAGTGAGACAGAAAGATCAAAGGTGATGGTGGAGTTATACAGAGAAGGTTGGGTTTAGCAAAGAATATGATTGCTGAATCATTAAATTGATACTTCTTTTAGTTTCCAGTATCTTAGAGTAGCTAGAAGTAAAACCTAAAATTGTGTAATTATACCTATCCCAAACTCCGAAATCTGTTCCACAACTAATTGTTGCGCTGTGCTTTGAATTTATAGCTTTTTTGTATATATGTTATCATAAAAAAGAAAAAAAAGTTGGTTGTAATGATAAAAAAATATTTATTTCTTCTAGCCTCCTATATTCTGGAGCAGCTAGAAGGAAAAATCTGAGAGGATGGTATGGCAGCCCATGACAAACTGTGGATCTGTCCTGTTCTTGTTGAAGAGTGCTCTGAAAATTATTCCTTTTTTTCTCTTTGCTTTGTATAGATGTTAGATCATACAATAGAAAAGTTTATTGCATAAGATAGCATGCACATAAAACATAAGAAAAATTTATATTTTGAGTAGTGCATTACCTAATTTAATTTCTATGGTTAGTTTAGTTAAACACCATAACTACATGGAATATTTAATAGGGAGTGAGATTTTGTTGGTTTGTCCAGGTTAGTGTGATGCCCTGATATATCCCAGAGTAAGTAAAGAAGTATTTGCAAAATCCCCTTGGGGGACTTGTGACTAAGGAGGAAATATTCAACTTCCCCATTTGGAGAATGTCTGATACTCTCACAAGCAGTGGGAACAGACTAATCAATAGGCTGAGCCTTTGATCTTGGGGTTCACCCATATGAAATTTATTCCTGCAAAGGATAGGCTAAACCTACTTAAAAATATGCCTAAGAATCACCCCTAGAGAACCTCTTTTATGCTGAGATGTGGCTTCTCTCTTTAAGCCAACTCAGCAGGTGAACTCACTGCCCTCCCCTCTACATGGAACAGACTCCAGGGGTGTACATTTCCCTGGCAACATGGGATAGAACTCCTGGGATTTGCTGGGACCTGGCATCATGGGATTGAGAAAGCCTTCTTGACTAAAGGGGGAAGGGAGAAATGAGACAAAATAAAGTTTCAATGGCTGAGAGATTTCTAAAAGAGTTGAAAGGTTATCCTGGAGGTTATTCTTATGCATTATATAGATATCCCTTTTTAGTTTGTGGTGTATTAGAGTAGCTGGAGGGAAGTATCTGAAACTGTTGGGCTGTGTTCCAATGCCTTGATTCTTGAAGACAATTGCATAAAGACATAACTTCTACAGTATGACTGTGTGATTGTGAAAACCTTGTGTCTGATGCCCCTTTTATCCAGGGTATGGACATGAGTAAAAGAAATGTGTATACTAAATGAATAAATAAATAATGGGGGGATAAGGGGTAAAGTAAATTGATTATATGGAAATACCATTGGTCAGTGAAAGGGAGGGGTAAGGGGAATGGGATGTATGAGTTTTTTCTTTGTATTTCTTTTGCTGGAGAGATTCTAATGTTCTAAAAATTGATCACGGTGATGAATGCACAACTATGTGATGATATTGTGAACCACTGATTATAGTCCATGTATGGACTGTATGTGTGCAAAGATTTGTCATAAAAATATTTTTTTTAATAATCTAAAGTGCACAGCCAGTCGAGAAACAGAACACACGTTGTCAATAGGTAAATCTTTGCCAGTATCTTAAAAGTGGAGTTGCCAAATTTAGCAAATAAAAATATGGGATTGGAATTTCTGATAAATTCTGAATGAATTTTTTAGTACAAGTTTTCCCAAGCAGTATGTAGAACATATTTAGACTAAAAACCATTTGCTGTTTATCTGAAATTCAAGTGTAACTAGATGTCATGCATTTTGTCTTGCGACCCTGTTTAGATGGCTACTCCTCATCACATTTCCTCTTATCTGACTTTCATGGTAATTATTCCCTTGTTTTTCTTAATAGCTTTACCACATATGCATTGATCTCTAAATGGTGAATTTAGTTTTTCTTATTTTGGATTGTCTATTTTTTTCTACACTTTTCTAAATCATGCCATATCCAAGTTCAGCTCTCCACTTGACCATGTCAATGCGCAGTCTAATGTCTGTCATTACTTTCATGGTTCCTAACCTCTTTACCTGGTAAGCACAGAAATCCAATTAGGGAGAACTGGGGGAGATGCCTCAAGTTCTCAGTCTGCTGAGACACCTTCAAAGATGCTTCTGGCCAGTCCTGCACAGCATTCTCAAAGCAAGTGGCCCTGTCATAGCTGTCCTCCATGCCTGCTGGCCTTGAGTACTCACTGCTTCGCCCAAGGCCATGGCTTTTAATATCTAGCCCTACATGAAACCTTGAGACATTTCCTTCCAAGCTCCAGCACTCCATAAAGGTCTGAGTACAAATGGCTCAGGTGTGATCACCTTGGAGCCTACCATCCTCCCTCTCACCTTATCCTGACTCTCCAGGAAACTCTACTCTCCTCTGCCCAGTGCCTTTCTTTCCAAACCCTTAGAAAGGGAATATATATGTATATCTTCCTACCTTAGGTTTAAGGGTTTTTTGTTTTGTTTTGTTTTGTTTTGTTTTTGCATGGGCAGGTAAGGGGAATCGAACCCGGGTCTCCAGCATGGCAGGTGAAAACTCTGCTTGCTGAGCCACCATGGCCTGCCTGCAAGGGTTTTTAGTGACTCTTGAGAAGTGCTGGATGGTTTATGAAGCCAATTGCCCCATTGCCACCGAATAGCCCATTTAATTTCCTAAAGGAAAAAAGACTCAGCCTTAAGAAAAAAACAGTAGCAATCTCTCATTGCCCAGGAATGAAGAGCTTGCTTCTTCGTCTATTCTACTGCACAAAATTCTCAAAAAAAATTGCATATACAGCACCTATCTCATTGCCTGGAGAACAAGTATCAGTGAAAAACAGCTTGTATCATTTTTTTGTATGACCTTTTCTTATGCATCAGATTTTTCTTTCCAAATTATAGAAAGCTAAAGTCTAATCTCCAAGCCACCTCTAGATAGAAGCTACCCACCTTTGCAAAATACACTTGGAAAATTGGTGAAACTGGTGAAAGTTACATCACATACAGCCTGGGTGGGGAAAACAAGTCGTGACAGGGCACCTCACAGTCTGAAGGGCACGGGGGTGGGGAGGGGCAGCCCTGCCCTCCGCTCATTGATGGCAAAGTTTGCTGCAGGCTGTTTGAATGCCAGCAAGGGCCTCTGGTCTTTTTACCACCACCTGGAAGTTCTCTCCCTCCCAGCTGCTTCTCTGAGTCTCTGCCCAGAGGAAGTCCATGAAACAGACCCAGAGACAGAGTGGGAAAGAGAGCTTTCCTGGCCAGACCCCAGGAAGAAAGCCAGCCCAGTAAATATTTGTTGACTGCCACATTGATTACCATCTGTCAAAGCCAGTGACATAAACTAGAGCAAATAGGTCAACAAATGGCCTATCTTCTATTTGATGAGGATAAAGGCCATTAAGAAATCAGTTGTCAGAGAGTTGGGTTATAGCTGGGCTGTCTTACCAAAGCCTAACCTTCCACATATGCAGAGTAAGAAATCTTTCTAAAACTAGGAGATAGGTCTGAGCTTTAGATCCTCTCTGTTGGGGAAAACCTAAGAGGCCTCAGCTGGGTCTTTGATCTCAAGAGGTTTCTCTTATAGTCATAGACTACCTTGCCAGGTGAATGGCCTATCTCCCAGCCCCTATCTTAGCCAGCCTTGTTCAGGTGCCACATCACCTCTGCACTGACTTTAGAAGAAAGCACCAGATCTGCAGCCTCTCTTACCAGCCTATTGATTGCCTTCAATTACAGCATCCCAGGCTACAAGTCAAAAATGCTCCCAGATTCTCTGACTCTGCCTTGTGGACCAATGTGGCTTTATGTGTAAAATTTTCTAGCAGGACATTTCAGCCTGTCTAAGAAGATGGTTCTTCATATTTGTTGAGGTAGGACTCTGGAACTCCTCTTAGCAAAATGCCACCTGCCACCTGTCAAGCAAAAGTCGCATCTGTTATTAATACCATTAGGAACCGGCCAGGATAGTTTACTGAGTCCTCATCATCTGGCATGAAAGTGACACTTTAAGCCAGTTCTTTGGATTTCTGTATGGAGAATTATAATCCCAATTTCACACAAAGAAACAATAAAACAAGACCAAATGAATATATCTTTGAAATTGTACTAGGTATAACTAACAAAAAAATACAACAATGTATACGGCCAGTTCAAATCTCTCTCCAAATCTCAGCCAGTTATTTCCAAAACTTCCCAGCATGTCTCATGTTTGCTTTCAAATAATCCTCACACGCTTTTCCCTCTCAGACCATTGAACTGATTCCCACCATCTGAAACATCTCTTGAGAACTGTGTGGTCACTGAGGCTGTTCCCACTCAGAATCCAAGGCCCTGGCTCGTCCCCGTCCACAAGTCTGCGTCCTGACCTGGGACTGTGCCCCTGGCAGATCTGGGAGACGCTGCTCTCTTCCCCCTCTGAGATGCATTTAGATAGCCAGGATCTCCCAGGACAGCACTTCTCAAATAACAATGCATGTACAAATCACCTAGGATCTTGGTGAGATGCAGATTCTGGTGCACGAGGTTTGAGATGGGTCTAAATGCTCCCAGCTGATATTGATGCTTCCATGCTTTGAGTAGCGAGGCCTTCGAGTTCCTTTGAAACAATACAATCTCTCTGCTCAGGCCTTAGCCCTGTGCACAAGGTCCAGGTGGGACCACTCTGTCTTCCCATCCCATTTTTCTCCCTTTTCTTTTCTCTCTCCTGCGTTCACATGAGCCCATACCGATACATGCCACAGGCCACCCAGCCCTTTGATTTACCTGCCAAGACAGACAGTTCTATACAGCCTTTCCCCTATCCCCTGCCAGATCTCGGTCCCTTGTCATCCTTTTCTCCTTCCTTCTGTCCTGTCCCCAGCTCTTCCTACTGCCGGATCCCTATGAACACCATAGTCAGAGCTCTTTACTTGTCTCTTTGTGCAGCTCCTGTCCTTCACCTACGAGCTTTGTCCTTGAAACCACAGCTACACTACAAATTGCTATCCTAATCCAGAGCAGCTTTCTCTCTTAAAGCAGCGAGGTGACTGGCTTTTAGAATAGTTATTTTCCTAGCTGGGAAAACACTATTGCAATTCACATTTTTATATATAAAACTTCATCTGGATTTCTGAATATTTCTTTAGGATAGATTCCCGGAGCTGCAATTACTGGATCAAAATGATATGAAAACTTTGGAACTTTTGATTCAAATCATGTCTCACTCTCTTTCCACTGGAGCCATACTCCCTAAGACTGGGTCCTTGCAGTTTAATTTGGAGGTCTCTGAAAAACGAAAAAATACCTCTTCACTCCCCAAACAGTTCCACAACCAGCTTTCTCATAATGACCTAAATATACACCACTCGGAGACATTAATGCCATAGGTCTGAGATTTCCTTCAACCTTGGGGCCCATCCCCGAGCTCTGAGTGCCATAGGTGTGGGTTTTATTGTCACTAACGAGTGTGGGCACATAAAGAGGAAGAACACTGTGGAAGGAGGACTGTCCCCTAACCCCCAACTCACCACGCCCTGCTTCGTATGAAGCAAGGGGCTGAACGGACTGCTGAGGCGCATCCTGGGGTGGGAACAGGGAGGAAAGCACCAACAGCAGGACTGAGAGAGCCACGGTCCCACCAAACTTGCCATCCAGTTTTGCCTTTTCCAGGCAGAAGATGATTGAAGATGTTTTGGCTTTCTTCACCAATAAATTCCAACTCTTGTCCTTAGTGCTAAAGTTTCCTATACATAGAGGGGCTGTGCCAAGGAGGTGACACAGGCACTTCTGGAATTCTTCAAATCTTTGGGACTCATCCCACATGAAACTACCTCTTCCCAGGTTCCTGGACAGACCACCCCCTCCCTTTCCAGTCATGATGGGTACGTGTGGTTCATCAAAAGCAAATTGTGCAAACGAAAGCACACAAAAGAACAATTAATAAAATCTAGAAAATCAAAGTGGCGTTGGCAGAGTACATTTTACAGAGCCTGCTCATTAAAACAGGAACGACAATGAGCCTTCTGACTGGAAGCCCCTCCCTTGAGGCTGACTGCAGTAGATCCCACAGTCCATTATCTCAGCACCTCATTTCCAATTCCAGGGGATGCCACCTGTCTTGTCTTGGCCTGCAGCGGGTGTTACAGGAAAAGACTCACACTGGGCTTTTTATTTAGCCACAGTAACATCTGTTCTCTTCCACAACAGAACTGCTGGCTGAAGAACAAGTCCCAGGACTTTTCTTTCAATAATGATTTTTTTAAACTGTTCTTATCGTATAGTATAACATATATACAAAGCAAAGAAATAAAAAAGCAATAGTTTTCAAAGCACTCTTCAACAGGTGGTTACAGGACAGATCCCAGAGTTTGTCATGGGCTACCATATGATCCTCTCAGATTTTTCCTTCTAGCTGCTCCAGAATATAGGCGGCTAGAGGACTTAAATATTTTTTTTATCATCACAATTGAATTTTTTCCTTCTTTTTTTTGTGAAAAATAGCATGTATACAAAAAAGCTATGGATTTCAAACCACAGCACCACAATTAGTTCTAGAACATATTTCAGACTTTGACATGGGTTACAATTTCACAATTTTAGGTTTTTACTTCTAGTTTCTCTAAAATACTGGAGACTAAAAGAGATAGCAATTTAATGATTCAGCATTCATATTCATTTGTTAAATCCTATCTCCTCTGTGTAACTCCACCATCACCTTTAATATTTCCATCCTTCTCTTTAGTGGTGTTTGGGCTACGGCAATTCTAAATTTTTCATATTAGAAGGGTCTGTCACTAATATGGAGTAGGAAGATGGAACTATCTGATGTTCTGGAGAGGCTGGGCTAGGTTTCAGGACTTGTCTGGATTAGGGACCCATCTGGAGGTTGTAGGTTTCTGGCAAATTACTCTAGTGCCTGGAACCCTTGTGGAACCTTATATATTGCCCTAGGTGTTCTTTAGGATTGGTTGTAATGGTCCTGGTTAGGGGTTGGCAGGTTATGATAGGTAACAAGTTTTACCTGAAGCTTGTGTAAGAGCAATCTCCAGAGTAGCCTCTCAACTGTATTTGAACTCTCTCTGCCACTGATACTTTATTCATTACACTTCTTTTCCCCTTTTGGTCAGGATGGAATTGTTGATCCCGTGGTGCCAGGTCTGGATTCATCCCTGGGAGTCCTCTTCCATGTTGACAAGGAGACTTTCACCCCTGGATGTCATGTCCCATGTAGGGGGAAGGGCAATGATTTCACTTGCAGAGTTGGGCTTAGAGAGACTGAGGCAACATCTGAGCAACAACAGAGGTCCTCCAGAAGTAACCCTTACACATGCCTATACGTAGTCTAAGCTTCTCTGCTACCTACATAAGCTTCAGAAGAGTAAGTCTCATGATCGAGGGCATGGCCTATTCATTTGGGTGTCCCTAAGGTTTGACACAGTATCAGGGGATTGATTCCCTGATGGTAAGGTTTAATAGTTCCATATTCTTTCTCCCCTCCCTCAGGGGACTTTGCCAATACTTTTTGATTATCTGCTTAATATACTCTAGGATGTTTCCAGGCATCACAATAGTCTATATAGGATTAAAGGACCTCTTTCTCATTCTGTGCTCCCTGTGTTTCAGTTGTTTAAATGAGCTATACAGATAGGTTGAATTAGGTTATGCACTACAGAAAATTTTAGTTCCAGATCAAATAAAACTTTCTTCCATTGGTCTCAAAGAGTATTTGTGGTTCTAAAATACAGATACTGTCTTCCTTACCGCTGTGTTCTGAATTACTTTAACCCCAACCTGCCCGGCTTCATTCTTACCGCTAAATATCAGGTTATATATATATAAATCAGCCTCTCAAAATTCAGAAATAATAATCACCACTCTGGACTTAATGTGTCTGCTCTAAAAGCTTACAATCTAGGCCCCTGTTTTCTTATAAGCATTTTCTAAAGGTGACCATCCATTCCTGTTCTATTATTTCTGGCTTATTTTGTCTCACCAAAGGTCCCACGTGTTCATTCTCATTGTTTCATGCCTTATGACATTGTTCCTTTTTGTAGCAACACAACCTTCGTTCATAAGTATTCACCATCGTTCACCAATCTACTTGTCCGTCAGTGCATCCTTCAGCCACCTGGATTCATCGAGCATTATGTAGAGGGTCCAAAGTCCATAGTCCATCAACATTCTCAATTTTAGATAATTTCATTGTCCCCAAGAGAAAGAAAACCAATAAACACACCCTTACCAAATAGGTAATCTGAACCTCCTCTTAACTCTTGTCCCTCCCCCCATTATTTACCTCTGCTATTGCTGTGGTAGTGTTGATGGTTTCCTTTTG
Source organism: Myrmecophaga tridactyla (assembly GCA_004026745.1). NCBI lineage: Eukaryota > Metazoa > Chordata > Mammalia > Pilosa > Myrmecophagidae > Myrmecophaga > Myrmecophaga tridactyla. The sequence continues at coordinate 110,890 of PVIY010001329.1, read as the reverse complement.
AACATAGCTCATAGCATGCAATAGCAGTTTTCCCTCGTACTCTGGACTTAAACACTCTTACAAGAATCATTATCTTTGAAGTAATTCTTATATGAGAACTCATTCATATTTCTAGTGTGAGTCAGTGGGACACGTAGGTCTATACAACCCCTTTCAATCATGTTCAACTTCAACATGGTAATATTACTTATAGACCCACTAGAGAATCATATTCGCTCCTATCTATTCCCTTACACTGGAGTTCAGCCTCATTAGCTAACGGTTCACCCATCTCTAGCTTCCATGTATCTCTAAGTCCCCTGTATTCTGTATTATAAGCCTCTGATTACACCTTTTTGCTAGTCATAAAGGTGGAATCATACAGTATCTATCCTTTTGTGTCCGGCTAATTTTGCTTAGCTTTATGTCCTCAAGGCTCATGTTGTCATGTGCTTCAGGATGTCATTTTGCCTTACTGCTGCATAATATTCCATCGAATGTATATACCACATTTTGTTGATCCACTCATCTGTTGACGGGCATTTGGTTTGTTTCCATCTTTTGGCGATTGTGAATAATGCTGCTATCAACATCGGTGTGCAAATATTTGTTTGTGTGGTTGCTTTCAGCTCTTCCGGGTATACTCCAAGTAGTGCTATTGCTGGGTCATAGGGCAACTTGATATTCAGTTTCCTAGGGAACCACCAAACAGTCTTCCATAGCGGCTGCACCATTATACATTCCCACCAGCAGTGCATAAGTGTCACAGTTTCTCACCATCCTCTCCAACATTTATAGTTTCCTGTTTGTTTAATAGCAGCCATTCTTATAGGTGTGAGGTGGTATCTCATTATAGTCTTGATCTGTATTTCCCTTATAGCCAGTGAAAATGAGCATCTCTTCATGTGCTTTTGAGCCATCTGTATTTGATCTTCAGAAAAATGCCTATTCATATCTTTAACCCATTTTATAATTGGGCTGTTTGTTCTTTTGTTCTTGAATTGTATGATTTCTTTGTATATACAGGAAATCAAACTTTTGTCTGATATGTGATTTCCAAATATTTTCTCCCATTGAGTTGGCTGCCTCTTCACCTTTTTGATAAAGTTTTTTGAGGTGCAGAACCATTTGTTTTTGAGGAGTTCCTATTTATCTATTTTTGTTGTTGTTGTTGCTTGTGTTTTGGGTGTAAAGTTTAGAAAGCTACCTCCTATTACTAGGTCTTGAAGAAGTTTCCCTACTTTTCTTCTAGGAGCTTTATGGTGCTAGTTCTCACATTTTTGTTTGATCCACTTTGAGTTAATTTTTGTGTAGGGTATAAGATAGGGGTCCTCTTTCATTCTTTTAGCTATTGATATCCAGTTCTTCCATGCCCAATTATCAATAATGATTTTTGAAAGTCCCTGAAAAGTTCTCTTCAGAGTTTTGTGAAAGGGATCTCTGCCTAACAGCCTCATCCCTGGCAGAGGAATTAGCATCTGCAGGCCTGGTACCTGCCCAGCCCCAGGCTCTGGGCTGCTGCCAATAGCTGATTAATTAAGTGCTTACATGCAGTGGAGGGACCCAACATTTTTCAGCAGTGATTTCAGCTCTCACATGTAAAAAAGTGGATGCCGGCAAGATTCAAAATGGAATGCCCATTATTATTGTTGTTATTATTTATTTTGTTGGCCTCACTTTTTAAAGAGGAAGACACATGCCACAGGTGACTTAGCTGGGTACCCCATTGATTTAAAAATCAGTCTTTAATGGGTCTGTTTTAATTCAGCAGAATCAAATTAAATGAAGTAAAAATTACTCTTTGCAAGGCAAATAGCTCCTGGGGAGGGTGAACGGGAAAAATTTTCCAGAAATGGAGTACTCTGGAGCCACATGACATCAAAGGAAAAAATGTGTGTAGCCCACCCCTTTCCTCACCTGATGTCCTAGGAAGGTCATTTCTAAGGTTGTGGCCAAGGATGGAGTAGGAGAGTCCTCTGAGTTCTCAGTGCCTCCAGCATACCACCATGGGGCCTGCATGATGGAAGGCCCTGCATCTTCCTTTCTGAAGCGCATCAGGGCAAAGATGTCAGAAGTGCCTGTGGAGTCAGAAGATGAGTCTTCTCGGTCTTGTCTTGAGAAAGAGTAATAGGGATGGCCAAGGATATGTGCCTTCAGAAAATAAGAGTAAAATCTGTGCTGGACTTTTCACAGGGAGATACCAGAACCCCAGAGTAGGCAGGAACCCTGAGGGAGACGGGCAGGGTGGGAGAAGGAAGGGACATCTTCATATTAACTGCCTCAACAGAAGAAGGAGAGTAACAATGATCACCCTAAGTGAGCAACTGCTCTATGTCACACACAGAGATATCGTCTCAATTTGATAGACCAGGACCCTGAGGCTCAGAAAGGTTAAGTAATTTTCTCAAGGTCACAAAGCTAGTTAATGTAGTAGTTAAAAGCATGAGTTTTGGCTAAAGACTGGCTTGGATTGAAAATGCAGCTCCGTAACTTAATAGTGAAGTGATTTGGGGCACAAGACTGAACCCTCTCTGCAGGCCAGTCTCCCTTTGATTCCATGTTTGATGTCTGCCCACTGACAGCTTTTAAGCCTCACCCTTCCTTCGTCCCCTTCTGCCCACATCCGGGCAAGATGAGAAGAAGGCAGGTGCTCCTCCCTCTGCACAGGAACCCTTGCATGGTCCCCTCCCTAACCACCACAAACATACCAAGCCACGTGCATGGGTGGCTCAGTGGTAGAATGCTCCCCTTCCGTGTGGGAGACCTGGGTTCCATACCCAGACCATGCACCACCACCACCCCCCAAAAAAATCCCAAGCCAGTCTCCTTTCCCTGCTGTCTCAAGCCATTTTTAGACTTGCATGGGAGCCACTCTGTCCACCCCAGAACACCTCATTATACTAATAAACCTTTGCATAGCCTCTTGGTGAGTTTGCGGCATCATCAGTCTCAACAATCTGAACCGAATTTCCAATGGGTAGGTCAACCTGTTTCTGTAGGACGCTGGGAGCGCAGCTCCACCCTCGGCCCCATCCTCTTCTTCTCTTTCCTGCTCATGCGCTTGAAGGCTGATCTGCAGAGCATCGCTGGTTCCCTTTGACCACTGGCCTACCACTGGGGTCAGTCAGTGACCAAGACAGGAGACCAGAGGGACAGAAAGCGGGGTTGGGATATTTCTTCCCCACTTCCTCCCTGATTTGGTGCCACCTTTCTGGTTAGTGCGGCATCCCTCTGTGACATCAGCTCCCACCAGGCCCGCCCTCCCCCACATGCCAGCACTCACTGTACCCTCCCCTCATCCTTTAGCCCCAGGGATGGGAGCAGCCTCCCAAGGCTGCAGGCTCTGAGGGTCTCAGAACGCCGTGTTGCTCTCTGGTCCCTGCCCCATCTCTGTAAGGAGTGCTTTCATTCAAATCTTCTGGTTTGAACCGTCTGAATTTAATTCTGCTTTCTGACAGGACCCTGATTGATTCATTCTCTAAACCTCAGTCCCCTTACTTGTAAAAATAAAGATTAGAAAGACCTATATCATAGATTGTTGTGATGATTAAATAAGATAATTCAGGAAAAGCATTTAGTGCAGTGTGCAAGTTAGCAAATCGATCTATAATTAATGACAACAACAATCATACTCAATGGTGACACTGGAATTAAAGTTCCAGGTCTTTCTGCTTGTGGAGTTCATGTGAAGCTATACTACTTCTCTTCTTTAGAGACAAGAGGTCAGACTTCTCCCAGCCCCTCTTGGAAATATCATGTTTACACTGTCACATGAATTGAATCATTCCTTATTCTTTACTTAAACAAAGCTTCTCCAGCTCAACAGATTTGTCAGTTAAATGGGAGCTTGCCAGAAGAACAAAGTACACTGTTTTCCTTTTAACATCTCAATGCCAGACACGATTCTACATCTTTCACCCATGAGGGACTTTACTGCAACATCAACTCATAAGGCAGCCAATGAGAATTAGACATAAATCATAGTAATTAGTATTCAAATGATAAGTGTTTGTCACAAATCCATTATTAGGAATCAAGCATCATGAGGCAACAGAACATGACCTCTATGGCTTCGAAATATTTGTGGCCACTGCTGAGATACACTCCATCTGCCAATGCTCATAGAGGCAACTTACATGAAAGAGAAGATTTTAAAGTCCTTAAAAATACCCGGGGGAGTGAGTCTTAGAAAGACTCCAAGTTCATAGTGAAACAAATAATATATTGTGTGTATACACGATGAATATGAAGGAAGGAAGAAAAGCTACAGAAATTAAGGAGATTTGGGTGAATATAGAAATAACTCGAATTTAAGCAGTCACCCTGCTCTGAAGTCCTCTCCACCCACCTTCCCTGACATTTTTTCTACAATTATCTCCACCCCTCCCTGGAGTTCAGAAAACAGTCAAAGAGGCAATGCTTTTCATAGCGTACCAAACTGGGAGAAGTGTAGCATCATCTAAATAAATAAAAATAATCCCTTCTCCAGGATATGATCCCTCAACAGATGAGTTCAAGTATAAGAAATTGGCACTTGTTGTGGTGGCAACATGACATGGTAAAGATTACAGGGGTTTTGAGGCAGAGAAATCTGGGTTCAGATCCTAACTGTCAGCTCTGGGATGTGAGTTCTTGGACAAGTTACTCAACTTCTTTGTGCCTCTTTATCTTCATTAAAATGAGGGTAGTGATACCTTTTATAAAGGTTATTTGGAATGTGAGATAAAACTCAGGGAAACCAACAGGTACGTAGCATATCTTCAATAATTAATAACTATTGTTACTTTTGGCCACTAAGTAACAGTAGAATTAACCTATGAGTAGACTCCATAGGAAATTGTTCACGTAATACTCCAGAGCTCCAGGACTCTGGTCCAACTCTGCCAATAACTTCATATGTGACCTTGGGCATGTGAGAGCATTAAAAAAATTCATTTTGAAATAATTTCAAACTTACAGAACAGTTGGAAAGGTAATACAAAATGTATACAGAGAACTCTAATATATCCGCTACTCAGATACCCAGATTTTCCACATTTTAACGTGATACCACCTTTTTATATCATTCTACCTATCCTATCTATCAATCTATTTTCTAAACATTTGAGAGCAGTTTGAATGCATGATGCACCTGGACACTTAATAATTCCATGTATTTTTCCTTAAGTATGGTTATCAAGTTCAAGAAATTCAACATTGATACAAAGTTTACAGTTTATATTCCAATTTTTTCAATTCTCTCAATAATGTCCTTTAGAATGTTGCCTTCTCCATTATTAGAACCAGTCCAGGATCATGTATTACATTTAATTGTCATTATATCTTTAGTTTCTCTCTCTCTTTTAATTGTGTAAACTACATACAAAATAAAATTTGTCATTTCAATCACCCTTAAATATACCATTTGGGATTAATCACTTCAAATGTTGTGCAATCCTCACCAGCATCCATTACCAAAACTGTTCTATCACCCTGTGTTGATTTGAAAGTATTATGTACCCCAGAAAAGCCATGTTTTAATCCTGATCCAATCTTGTGGGAACAACCATTTCTTCTAATACTGATTCAGCACTGCAGGTTGGAAGCTTAATTAGGTCATCTCCAGGGAGATGTGGCACACCCAATTGTGGTTGTAATCTTTGATTAGATGGAGATGTGACTCCACCCATTCCAGGTGCATCTTGATTAGTTTGCTGGAATCGTTTAAAAGAGGAAACATTTTGGAGAAAGACAGAAATGACAGAGCTGACAGAGAGAGAGCCAACAGAAACTTCAGAGCAGACACAGAGCAGAGAAACAATTGTTTGGAGATGCTTGGACCCCAGCCATGTGCCTTCTCATGAAATGTTAAACAGGCCAGAACCTGGAGAAAGCCAAGGGAAGGCAAGAGATGAAAGCCAGCCCTAGAGAAGCAAAGTGAGGAACCCCCAAGGAACAGAGACTAAAAGCAACAGAGCCCAGGAGCAAGGGACCAGCAGATGCCAGCCACGTGACTTCCCAGCTGACAGACGTGTTCCTGACCCATCAGCCTTCCTTCAATTAAGGTAACTTTCCCTGGATGCCTTAGTTGGGACGTTTTCTTAGGCTCAGAACTGTAAACTTGAAACTTATTACTTTCCCGTTTTTTAAAGCCGTTCCAATTCTGACATATTGCATTCCAGCAGTTTGCAAACTAACACACACACCCCAAATAGAAACCCTTTACTTATTTATTATATATTAATTCCTCATTCCCCCTTACCCACCCCTGTTAACCAGTACTCTCTTTTCTGTCTATTAATTTGCATATTCTAGTTATTTCATATAAGTGAAATCATACAATATCTGTCCTGTTGCATCAATTTATTTCACTCAAATGATTTCTTTTATTCATCCATGTTATAGCTTATGTCAGAAATTCATTCCTTTTTATGGCTGAATAATTAATATTCCAGTGGATATCTATACCACATTTTGTTTATCCATTCGTCTATTGATGGATGCTTGGTTTTCTTCCACCTTTGGCTATTGTGAATAATGTCCAGATGAAAATCTATGCATAAATATCATTTGGAGTCCCTGTTCTCAATTCTTTAGGGAATTATCTAGAAGTGGCATTGCTTGTTCACATGGTGGTTTTGTGTTTAACTTTTTTAAGAACTGCCAGACTATTTTCACCAGTGACTGCACCATTTTACCTTCCCACCAACATACGAAGGTTCCACATATTTTCTCCCATTCTGTAGGTTGTCTTTTCATTATTTGATAATGTCCTTTGAGGCACAGAAGTCTTTTTTAATTTTTAGGAAGTCCAATTTATCTATTTTTTTTCTTTTGTTGCCTGTGCTTGTGTTGGAAAGTCTAAGAATCCTTCATCTAATACAAGGTTCTGAAAATCCTCCCCTATATTTTCTTCAAAGAGTTTTATACTTGTAACTCTTATATTTGGGTCATTGATACATTTTGAGTAAATTATTGTATATGATAGAGCTAAGGGTTCCGCCTACAGTCTTTTTGAATGCGGATATCAAGTTTTCCAAGCATGATTTGTTGAAAAAACTATTCTTTCTCCATTGAATAGACTGGGCCCTTGTCCAAAACTCAACTGGCCACAGATGTGTGGGCTTATGTCCACACTCTCAGTTCCATTCCATTGGTCAATATGCCTGTCCTTGTACCAGAAACATGTTGTTTTATTGAGGCAGCTTTGTAATAGGTTTTAAAATCAGGATGTGTGAGTCCTACAACTCCATTCTTCTTTGTCAAGATGGTTTTGGCTGTTCAAGGTCCCATATTTTTCCATATGAACTTGATGAGCTTTTCCATTTCTGTGAAGAACACTGTTGGAAATGTGATTGGGATTGTATAGAATCTGTAAATCAGTTCCAATAGTATTTACATTTTAGTGTTTTTAAGTCTCCAATCTATGAGCATGGGATATATTTCCATTTATTTAGATCTTCTTTAATTTCTTTCAGTAATGACTTTCAGTTTTCCATGTACAGATACAAATCTTTACATCCTGGGTTAAATTTATTCTAAGATTTCTTTTAGTTGCTATTGTGATTGTAAGTGGAATTGTTTTCTTTGTTTTCATTTTCAGATCATTCATTGACAGTGTGTAGAATGCACTGTGTAGTAATCTTGAACTTCAGCACTTTGCTGAAATCATTTATTATCTCCCAGTAGTTTTCTTGTAGATTCTTCAGCCTTTCTACATATAGGATCGTATCATCTGTGAATACAGGCAGTTTTATTTCTTTCTGTCCAGTATAGATGCTTTTTATTTGTTTTTCTTGCCTAATTACTCTGGCTAGCAGTTCCAGTACAATACTGAAAGCAGTGGTGAAGGGAGCATCTTTGTTTCTTCCTGATCAGGGGAAAACTTTCAAAATTTCACTATTGAGTATGGTGGTAGCTGTGGGTTTTTCATATATGCCTTTTAATGTAGAGGAAGATTCCTTCTGTTCTTAGTTTTATGATTGTTTTTATCAAGAAAGGGTGCTGGATTTTGTCAAATGCCTTTTCTACATCAAGATGATCATGTGGATTTTTTCTTTCATTTTATTAACTTGGTGTATCACATTGGTTGATTTTCTTATGTTGAACAACCCTTGCACTTGTTTAGATAAGTCCCACCTGATTATTTGGTATAATTTTTTAATGTACTGTTGGATTTGGTTTGGTAGTATTTTGTTGAGGATTTTTGCATCTCTATTCATAAGAGATATTGGTCAGTAATTCTTTTCTTGTGGTATCATTATGTAATATTTGTATTAGGGTGATTCTGACCCCAGAGAATGAGTGAACAAGTGTTCCCTCTTCTTCAAATTTTTTTGGAAGAGTTTCAGCAGGATTATTGTTCATCCTTATGTTTGGTAAAATTCACTGGTGAAGCAAAGTGTTCTGTGACTTTTTTATTGAGCAGTTTTTTATTATTGATTCACTCTCTTTAATTGTAATTGGTCCATTGAGATTTCCTATTTCTGCTTGAAGCAGTTTAGGTAATTTGTGTGTTTCTAGGAATTCATCTAGGTTATCTATTTGTTGCCATGCAATTGTTCATAATCTCCTATTATGATTCTTTTTATTTCTGTAAGATCAATAATAATATCCCCCTTCATTTCTGATTTTAATTACTTGCATCCTCTCTCTCTGTTTCTTTGTCAATCTACTTAAAGGTCTGTTGATTTTATTGATCTTTTCAAGAAACCAAATTTTGGTTTTGTTTCTTCTCTCTATTCTTTTTCTCTTCTTATTTCATTTTGCTCCACTCTAATCTTTATTATTTCCTTCTTCTGTCCACTTTGAGTTTAGATTGCATGTATTCTTCTAGCCCTTCGAGGTGTGAGATTAGGTCTCTTATTTGAGCTCTTTCTTCTTTTTTTAATATGAGCACATAGAGCTATAACTTTCCCTCTGAACACAGACTTGCTGTAGCCTATAAGTTTTAACATGTTTTGGTTTTGTTTTCATTTGTCTCAACATGTTTACTAACTTCCCTTATGTTTTCTTCTTTGACTCATTGTCTAAGAGTGTGTTGTTTTAGTTTCCATATATTTGTGGATTTTCCAGTTCTGCCTCCATTATTGCTTTCTAGTTTCATCTCACTGTGTTCAGGGAAGATACTTTGTATAATTCTGATATTTTAAATCTTATTGAGACTTGTTTTGTGACAATATATGGTCTCTCCTAGAGAATGGTCTATGTGCACTTGAGAAAAATGTGTATTCTACTGTTTTTGGATAAAGTGTTCCATATTTGTCTGTTAGATAGGTGATTTGTAGTATTGTTCAAGTCCTCTATTTCATTACTAATCTTCTTTTTATAAGTTCTATCCATTATTGAAGGTGGTGTATTGAAGTTTCCTACTACTAATGTAGAGCTGTCTACTTCTCCCTTCAAATCTGTCAGTATCTGCTTCACATATTTTGGGACTCTGTTGTTAAGTGCATATATGTTTATAATAATTATATCTTCTTCATATACTGATCCTTTTATCAACATATAGTGCCCTTCTTTTACCCTTTCAACAAAGTTTTTATTTAAACTCTATTTCATCTGATTTTAGTATAGACACCCCTCTCATTTGGTGACTATTTCCATGGGACATTTTTTTCCATCCTTTCACTTTCAACCTACTTGTGCCCTTGAACTAAGGTGAGTCTCTTGTAAACAGTATATAATTTGGTCAAGCTTTTTTTAATCCATTCTGCTAATCTCTGTTTTGACCAGATAGTTTAACCCATTTACACTTAAAATAACTACTGATAATACAGGGCTTACTTCTACCATTTTGCTTTATGGTTTGTGTAAGGATTACATCTATATCTCCCTGAATTCTTCCATTACTGCCTAATTTTATGGTTTGTGTAAGGATTACATCTATTTTTCCCTGAATTCTTCCATTACTGCCTAATTTTGTGTTTAGCTGGTTCTTTCTATTTAACCTTTTAAAATCCCTTCTTATCTCCTTCTTTCCTTTTTTTCCAGCTATTTTCTTTGTGGTTTTCATGGGACTTAAGTTTAACATCTGAAGTCTTTGACAGCCTCATATGTTTTGATACCAACTTAACCTCAATACCATATACAAGCTTTGTTTCTTTATCTCTCTATCCCCTCACCTTTATATTGTTATTATTACAATTATATATTTATAGAATGTGAGACCAAAGCCACTGATTGATTAATCATTATTTCTTATGCATATACACTTTTGATTCTGTAGGATTTAAAAAGTGGATAGTTACAAATTTAAAGTACAATAGTTTGGGTATTTATATTTATCTCTGTTGTTACCATTACAGAGATATTTATTCTTTCCAGCAGCTTCAATCTATTTTCTAGTGTCCATTCTCTCAACCTGAAGAACTCCCTTTAGCATCTCTTGTATGGTTTGTCTAGTGGTGATGAACTCCCTTAGCATTTGTTATCTGGGAATGATTTATTCTCCCCCTCAGTTTTGAAAGAGAGTTTTACAAAATATAAATATTTCAGCTGGATTTTTTTTCCTTTCAGCACTTTAAATAAGTCCTCCCACTGCTTTCTTGCCTCCATAATTTTCAATGAGGAATCAATACTTAATTTTATTGAGGCTCATTTGTACATGATGTATTGCTTCTCTCTTGTGGATTTTCTGTAGTATTTGACAGTTTGATTATAACATGTCAAGGTGTATGTCTATCGATTTTATTCTGTTTGGAGTTCTTTGGGTTTCTTGAATATGTATATTCATGTCTTTCATTAAATTGGGGAAGTTTTTAGCCATTATTTCTTCAAATGTTCTTTCTGTCCCTTTCTCTATTTCTTCTCCTTCTGGGACTCCCATAGTGTGTATATTGGTAAGCTTGATGGTACTCCACAAGTCCCTCAGGCTCTGTTCACTTTTCTTCATTCATTTTTTTTTTCTGCTCTTCAGCCTAAATGATTTCCATTTTCTTATTTTAAAGTTCATTGACTCCTTCTTCTTCCAGCTTCAACGTTTATTTTGATCCCTTCTAAGGATTTTTTACTTCTTTTACTGTTGGTCTTCAGCCCTCTTTGGTTCCTTTACATGATTTCTATCTCTTTATTGCTATTCTCTTTTTGTTACTCTATCATTTTCCTGGTTTTCTTTATTTCTTTGCCTGCACTTTCCTTGTGACCTTTGAGAATATTGGGGCCATTTTTTTTAAGTCTTTGCATGGGATCTCTAAGACTTGCTCTTCCTTATTGATGGTTTCTAATGCTTTATCTTGCTTCTCTGCACGGGCTATCATTTTATGTTTTTTATTTTTGTTTTTTGTTTTTTTGCATGTCTTGTAATCTTTTTTTGCAAACTGGACATTTTGATATTTTAATGTATTATCTCTGGAATTTAGGCACTGAGGCATCTGTTCCCTAAGCTTATATCTAGCTAGTGTTATGACAGACATTTAAATACCAGGAGCAAGAGAGAAAGGAAGGAAGGAAGGAAGGAAGGAAGGAAGGAAGGAAGGAAGGAAGGAAGGAAGGAAGGAAGGAAGGAAGAAAGAAAGAAAGAAAGAAAGAAAGAAAGAAAGAAAGAAAGAAAGAAAGAAAGAAAGAAAGAAAGAAAGAAAGAAAGAAAGAAAGAAAGAAAGAAAGGAAAGGGAAGAATGTTTCTTTTTTCTACATTTTCTGATAATTATCTCCCCAAAGCCACCAAAGGAAAAACAGAAAGAAAAGAAAAGAATGAAGAAAGAACCTACCCAGCCCTTGCAAACAATCCTGTAAAAGTGCTCTCTTTCAGAAGTTAGCCCCACTAATCATGAGTTTAAAAAACAGTCTAAGGAAAAGTGTAGGGTACTCCTTGGCTTTTCTGATCTTTTTTCTGGTCTTGGGTATGTATACCTAGTCCTAGGAACTCCCCACTTACACAATTTGAATGCCCTTTCCCCTAAGAAGCAGCATTTCATTCCAGTCCTAGACACAACATTGTATGCCCCACAGCTGGCAATCCTTTGTCCTAACCAATAGTAATTGACTGTTCTCATATGTCATTCTATAGGAGAGCATTATGAGCCACCTCTATGTGCACAGGAAGTTCTAAGATGGCTAGCCTGTGATGAGTGCCCTGTTTCAGTCCTTGAGGTTACCACCAGACAGACTGACACAGTCATGCATGCATCCTGATATGTGCACAAAGGTTCCTCTTCTCCCTCCAGAACAGGAACCAGGGACCTATATTGGGAGTGTGAGCCGACTCTGCACTGATCCATTGAGAGGACAGGGGAAGCATCAGCAAGGGTGCCACAAAACACTCCTACCATGTTTAAGTTGCCTTTATCTTGATTTAGTGCTCACTCTGTTGCTGCAGTCCTTTGACTGCTTTTTAGAGCTCTGAAAATGATGGTTCTACCAGTTCTACTTGACATTCAAAGTTCTGGAGAGAGGGGGACAGAACCCCAGAGAATCTCACTCTGCTGTCTTGCTACATCATAACATTTTAGCTACTAATGGGCATCTTTTAGCTATTTTCAAAATTTTGGAAAGTCCAGTAGAAAAAAATGTAATTATTAGCGCTGCGGCTGTATAAGCACTCTGCTTTTACTTTCAGAAACAACTATATAAGAGTTGCATAATAACCCTGATTATTTTATTTTCATTTAATATCCTAAATGGCAGTTATTTATGACTTTAATTAATGCAATTAAGAAAGTCCATGAATTATTACTGGAAAAATATAATGTTTTGTAGGAAGAGCTAACAAAATATATGGGACAAATTTAGAAAGACATCATTGGTGGTAAAAAGTCCAGAAAACATTTCTTAAGATACTTTTGACTTTATCATACTCTGTTGTTCTCCTTAAAGATCCTAATTCTTCAGAATTTTCTCCCATAGGAAGAGAGCAAAAAGAATTTCCATTCATCATTTTCCCTGGCATCTCCTGATGACTCAATGTTGTTTCTAGTTATATGACACCAACCACATCATCCATCTTTATACATGGCTTCTTCTTTCACATCTTTTATCTTCCATAGATGAAGAAGGATATTAAATATTAATTTATATTTTAAAAAATATGGAGCACATATTGTGGGCCAAGTTTTGCAGGTATATAATACAATGTCAGTGATAAGTGCCTTGAATTTTTAAAAAGGCTCAGTAGAGTGATAAACACAAGACAATTAGGGAAGGCTATTTGAAGAGGTGAAAAGTGAGTAGCTATTTGAGGAAGAGGAATGGAAGGGTGCTTGCAGATAAGAGCTGAGTTGAGGTAGGAAGGAACTTGGTGCATCTGAGGAACTACTTGCCAATGTGGCTGGAGAGGAGCGAACGAGACAGAGAGTGACTGCCGAAGAGGGCAGAGAGGCAGCCGGAATCCCAGCCACTGTGGGTCATGACCAGGAATGTGCATTTTATTCCAAGGGTGTGAAGGGAAGTCACTGGAAGTTTTTGAGCAGGGAAGGGACTGTTACAAAGATCCTGTCAACAGTAAGTCTGGGGCAGGGACACCGCTAGCATTCAGAACCAAATGCTCTTGAAAACTTGAGACAGTCACAGCAATAAGGAGCAGCAGCGTGCTTCCTTCATGTCCCTGGATTGGAATGGGGCTTCCCATCCATACTAAACAGAGGGAATCTTCCTTGCTTGAAACCCTAGTGATGCTTTTAACCCTGGAAATAATTCAAAGTAATTAAATGTAAAGACCCAGTTTTAATGTAAAGATTAAAATGACAGCTAAAGGTATTACAGGAAAATGTAAAACCTTTCAGTGACTCCCATAGATTTTTAAACTAGAGCAGCATTTACAACTCACAGCTTATCTATTTCTCAATCTAGACATAGTGGCTAAAATTGCCTGTTGTCTAGAATAAAGCTTTTACTCTCAGCAGCAATGACAGCTGATACATCCATTAAACAACAAATTCTCACTTTACCTGCCTGCCTACCTGCCTGCTTGGGACCAGGGCATTGGGTTTTCCTCTCAGTCTGCAATGCCTGCCCTTCACACACTTTCTGGAGACCCTCATTTTAAACTTTCATCAGTATAGTTCCTATTAAAAGCTCAGTAACATATTTGAGAGGGTTTTCAGACTAA
>PVIY010001329.1:45598-96788 GCA_004026745.1 Myrmecophaga tridactyla | reverse complement strand
CGTTCCCCTTTGAAATGTTTCCATGTCAGTATGACTTCAGAGCATGTCCAGAGTTTTTATTAAGAATCAATATAAGAAATGACCATATTTATGGCTAGAATGTGCCATGATGCTGTTAACTGCCTATTATAAATAACTCATACAACAAATCCCTCTCACCACTCAGGAAATGCTGGTCTCTGTGAAATGGTAGGTTCTACAAATAAGAACTCATGAATCCATATCTTTTTTCCTTTTTTAGCTTTGACTGATAGGAAATTAAATATATATCACTATATTTATATAGTAATATATAGTATTATATTAATATAATACATATAATAATATAACATATATTGAATATATTATATATATTTATATATAAATATATAATTATTAATATATATATTAAATATGTAATATACTAATGGCATAATACATAGGAATATAATGTATAGTAATGTATTAATATTGAGCATAAAACCTAGCTAGGTATATAATAGTAGTGCATCCTAGTCTGGGCTTTCTGGAATAATTATCTCTCTAAAGCCACCATGCTCCCCAATCCTATATTAATAGGTTTTAAGATTTTAGTGTTCATTGACTTACATTCAGATGTATTGAATATGTACTTTTTAACATAAGCCATTTCAAAGTTGTTTGCTAAGCAATCAGTGCATGCGAGTCCAAGGGTAGGTGTGTGGGGGAGAGAAACGAGAGGTGTCCATTCTCTTGGCAATCCCTGAGTGAATGCCTCCCCAGCCAGGCCCTCAGCTAGACGGGAATGTGGAGTCATAGGAATGTGCGATGGGAAAGTTTCTTCTTCCTTTTCACTGGGATAGACCAAATGACCCCTAAATATCCCCTGCAGTCCACTGTTTCTATTCTCTTTCCTTTAAAAACTATGGCTTTTTACATTTCAACCATGTATCTTATACTCCTTGATGGCCTTGAAGGGTCTGATTTTGGATCACTTTCCCCAGCCACTTGCATTCCCAGGCCCACCTCCCGGAGGAACCATGCTGAATTTTTATTAGCGACATGAGATATTTTATTGAAATTCATGGCGTACTGTTGGTCATCTTAAAACAAATGCCTACTTTAAAATGCCGAAAGGTGTGCGGAGCCTGAAAATGTGGGAAGTGTGTTTTGACTGCTGCCTCAGCAAGGTCACATTTTGCCTGGAAATCGGCTGCAAACGCTTCTCCATGTAAATTGTGGTCCAAGCTGAAACTCCAGACCCAGGAATCCTTGAGCCAAATTCCACAGCATTACTTTGCTTCTCAACACTAGAGAAGTCCACTCCCAGATTCCCTCAAAGGGGCAAACACCAGCCAGCTTGGTCCAGTGCTTGCCAGCTCCTGAGAAATAATGACGACAAGCTTTTTCCACATTTGCCTTTTGCTGTTTGGTGTGGTCCACGAGGCTGTGGAGAGTTGTGCACGCCTTCCTCCCTGTCCCGCCACCTCAACCCTTCACTTCATACAGATCCTGGCGCTTAAGCCAAGTTCTCCTCAGGCCAACGGAAGACTCCCCTGGAAGAAATCGGCCCTCCTCACCGCCACAGAGCAAACTTCCAAACTCAGCCAGGACAATGTGCAATGCCTGGTGACGGTTTTCACGGGGGTCTAGAGAGGCTTAAAGAACGATTGAATAGCATTGCTAGTCCTTCTCTCTTCCACGCTGTTATATGCTCTCACATCTGCCTTTTCCCCTCACAATGCCTATCACTTCAAAAGGCCCAGAATCCTCTAATACATCACGTGGACTGTTTTTAAACTGTGTTATTAAATTAGTTTCTAATTGATTGGCTCTCGCTGTTGCCAACCCAGATTGCTCGAGGCTGAATCCCTTTAGTGCATGAGTTGTTCTCATTTGGGCCAACTTTGGGAAATTGTGAACATCTACAAAGGCGTGCTGAGAAGGCAGGGGACCAGCACGTGACCAAGTCTAACCCAGGCTCTGCATTCACTCCTGTAGACTAAGGAGTGAAGCCTCTGGAAAATGAGTTTCTCTAAGAATGTGCAATGCTTTGCACAGAGGTCATTCCATAAAGATTAGCTGATTGAAACTGCTCCCTGATGAATGCATCCATAGATTTAATGATCCTGGCCAGCCCACCTGAAGCCATTTGGCCTACCCTCAGGGTCAGCTTTGCCCTGGGTTTTAAGACCAGCCTAAGCCTTAGACAGAGAAAGCAGAACTATCTCTGGTTTGATGTGGTTTGTCGTTCAAGAACTAGTCATTCTGCCTGCTAATCCTCTTTGGAAACTTGTATTTATTGTAATTCAACTCTTCTCCTGTTCCCACCCTGTCAGGTTCCTCCCCGGCCATCTCGCTCCTCCACATCATCGCCCATCTTGAACTAATCCCCTTTTGTCTCAGAAGAGCCCCGACTCCCTTCTAAAGGTGTCTTCAACCTGACGTCCCACCCTGCCACCCCCACCTCTGCCATGTCTCGGCTCCTTAAACTAGTTTCTTTTTCTCATATCTTCAGAAGTTATGTCTCCCTCCTCTGTACCTACCAATATTTTTCATCTTTCTGCCCCATTATAAAAATAAATTTCCTTTGATCCTGCTTCTCCTTCCCCCACAGCTCTTTCTTTCCTTCTCTTTTCCCTGATGACAAGGCTTGCCACCTCCTCTTCTCACTTCCCATTCTCTCCTTAACACATTGCCATCTGTTGTGTGCCTCCAATTCTCCCGAAAACCAGCTCTCGAAAAGGTTACCAGTGGCCTCCTAGTATGCAGCTCGCTGGCATATTTTTAGCTTTCCTCTCCACTTTCTTTGGCATTGTTGTCTACCCTCTCTTGGCAACCACCCTTGGCCCCCTGCCACCATCTCTTCCTGGTTTCCCTCCCTTCTGACGATCCTTTCTCCTGGCTCTACCCCCTCAGACTCCCCCAAATATTGGTTCCATCCCTGAACTTTTTTTCTCTTCTTCTACATTCACCCCATAGACAGGGCAGTGGTGTGCTTAAGCACAAATCTTTTAAGAGAGACAGACTTGAATTTTATATTCTGGTTCTGCTATTCATGAGCTGTCAGACCTGAGAAAATCACTTAACCTTTCCAAACATTAGCTTTCTCTGATAATAATAATAATTATTATTATTTATAATTATATCATTTCATTGAGTTGTTGAAACTCTAAGCCCTGGCTTAGCTCAGTGCTGAGACACAAAAAAAAACCTCAAAAGATGACAGCTTTTACTATTTTATTATTATTTTTGTCATCATGACCACACAATGATATCATCTTCTCATCTTTTCCCCTGACTTCCTGATGTTCTTCTCCACTTCTGCCCCAGCCTCTCTCCTGAGCATCAGCCCCTACTTTGAACCATGTTTCCACCTTCTCTGGAATGTCCACAGACACCTCAAACTCTACATGTTCCAGCTGATGTTGCTATTCTTTCCAGGATTCCCTCCTCCTGTGTCCTCTCCTGTGGCTGGTGGTCTCAATACACGTGGTGACCAAATCAGAACTCCAGGGCCATCAAAGACCCCTTCCTTCTCCCTCATCACCCACATCTAATCAATCTCCAAGGCCTGTGGATTTTGATTCTGGGTGGTTTACAATCTATGCATCATATGTCTTAGTCCAGCCTGCATGATCTTTCATCTAGTCTATTGCAAGACTTTCACTTAATTCATCTCCCTTGACACAACATTTCTTCATTTCAATCCATCCAATATGCCACCTAGAGTATTCACTGTAAAGTACAGGTTTGTTTGCATTTACCTTAAGCAAAAAGTCCTTCAGTAATTTCCCACTACCTGGTAAAAGTTCCTCATCCTGAGACTTGAAACCCTACGCGATATGGCTCCAGCTCACCTGCCAGTCTTGTGTCTGGCTATACCCTACCTTGGAGACTTTGTTCTACTCGAACAGGTAAACTCACTGGTGCTGAGAAAGGGCACCTACTGTCTAATCACTCCATGAACTTAAATGCCTCCCTACTCCTCATATTGTCTTTTTCTCCATTCGTTAAATTTCTATTCATATTCCATCCACCAGGCCTTCCTTCCCTTGTTCCCACAGGAAGAGGTCTTTGCCTTTGGGCCCGGCCCTCGGACAGCTCCCCTCCTGCAAGCCTGTGGCATGTGTGCATTGTCTCACCTTCTCTTCTTGACTGTAAACCACAGAGAACCACGCAGCTAACTCCCGTTCCCCTTATCCCCACGCTGCGCCACACAGCAGCAGGCACATCTTCCATGGCATTGGTTAAAAGAGTAAAGGAAGATGCCAGTAGCAAGGCCATGAAGACAAAACATGCCTGGATACCCTAAAACTGCCATTCTCACAAAACAGTTGCTACTCCTGATCTCAGTGTAGTAAATTGGGCTGTTGACTCAACGAGCCAAAGTGAATCATGTCTCTGTATTATATTTTGACCCACTTGTGATATCAACACCCAACTATCATACCTTGACCTTAACATTCCCTGGCAACAATTTTCGTCTTTGTTAAAGGCTCCCAGAGAGCTCTCCTCACGACCACCCCAAACTGTTCAACTCTGTAGGAAGCTCTTTCCACCTGGTGACTTTTCTAGCTTTGCCGATGGTTGCCTCTCCCTGCCCCATGCACTTTTCCCTGCGCTGTGAGCATGCATTAGAGAGCACAGTGAGTAGAGGCAGGTCAGTGATGGGCACTGCACGTCTGACGCAGCAGCGGCCACTCGAGCGCAAAGCATTACAGCATTCTGGAACTTTCCCCAAAGCATTTCCAAATGTGGCTGCTATGTCTGGGTCCTCTTTCTACCAATCAGGAAAGTCTACATTTGCAATTATCAGTTGCAGACAATTCTTTGCACTCCTTTGTGTGAGAAGGAATGTCTCCCTGAGCAGTGCCAGGGATGGCCTCGCCACAGCAGGACGCATCAGGGCCGTCACAAGGGGGCAGCTCGGCCGGGCCCCATGTGCTATCTGCTGTACGTCCATTCTAGGAATTGAGGATTCTGCCAGGTGAGTTATTAGTTTTCTTGTCTTCTTATGCCAACAGAGAAATAGCTCCACCTCTTTTTGTCCAAACAAAGCCTTAAAATGAATTGCACAGATCCCTAAGGCTCAGAAAATATAAGACCCCATACTTACTTGTTACACATGGTCGTCTGAGTTAGGCACAATCCTCGGCCATCTGACACTCAGTTTCCTTGTCTGTAAAACAGGGTGAAAACACCTGCTTTTCTCACCCAAATATTATGTGACTCTGATTAGATGATTATATGAATACTTGCTTTGAAATTAAAAAGCACCATATGTCCATATTATTTATTTTGCATGTACTTTATATATAACAAATAACTCTGATCTTACTAATCTATGTATAAAAGTTTCCCACCACCATATGCGTTTGTACTAATTATTCTAGTCCTTCCTACCAGATTTCTGTGTATAAGTAGGAATGAGACGGTGATACATTTTACCAAGTAGCCATCTGGTATGTATGCAATAAATATTCATTGAATTAGTTAATTGATTAATACTGTAAGCTTTTTCTGATGTGCTGTGGTTACAGTCTGTGGTTAGACTTGCATTTCTTAGTTCTATGATCTTCCTGTACATTTTATGAAAATATTGGACGTCACAGGGTCTGGTGCTATGGACTGAAATGCCTTATTCACCTTCTGCTTGGGCAATATATCTGTTTTTCTTCTACACTTTCTTGGTTATTTTCTTGGAACAGGGCTAGTGGTGGGAGATGAAGAACGTCCAAGGGCCCCTGGAGCTGAGGTCTAGAGGGGAGAATTGGAGGAGGTAGGTCTGTGTGTGCACAGGGCTTTAATCAGAAGATCTGGGTTTGAGGCTAGGCTCTGATACTTTCTACCCATTTCGATTTCCTCACATGAAAACAAAATATTTATTATGTGGTAAATAAGATAATATGAAGGACTCTAATTATGTTCACATTATAAAAGATGTAAGCAGAGATCCCTGAAGTTAGAACATTGTTTCTGTGATCATTGAACTATAAACATGACCTAGGTTCTTAAATGAACAACCGCCTTCTTCTCTAATTCACGTCCTCAGCATGCATCCTCTGGGTGCTTCTGGGAATTGAGCACAGCGCTGGATGCTTCCGGTGCGCTGTCTTCCTGGAGCTTTCCAGCCTATATCTGTTCTGGCTTTAATATAGTAATGTATATTTAATTCTCTAACATTTCTTATTTCACAAGTGTTCTGTATTCTTTAGACCTGTTAAAGGCTTTATCAAAGTATGAGAGTCACCCTCGAAAGAACTGAATGGTGGTAGCCGTATAGCCGAGGTCTGAATATATCCTGGGTAAATGAAGGTTTTTAAAGCAGATTAGTGGCCTTGCAGATGCACATCATATGGCACTGGTGGCCAGCCCATCTGCAGGGGGAAGTGTGAAGGTGAGAACTTCATCCTAAAGCATGTGTGTCCTGGCATCTCGTCCTCGGCCAATGCTGGGCCCAACGCTGCTAAGACTGAGTGGTTGGGTGGCGAGCACGTGGTCTTCCAGCAGGGTGGAAGAGGGAATGAGTATTGTGGAAGTCCTGGAGCCCTTCGGGTCCGGGAATGGCAAGACTAGCAGCAAAGATCACCATTGCTGACTGTGGGCAAATCTAATAAATTTGATATGGGTTTTGTCTTAACCATCAGACCATTCCTTCTGTAGCTCAGGAGAGCATCCCACCTCCTCCAGTCTGCCTCAGTATCCTATCGCTGTGCTCTTGCTGCAGTCCTTTGGCTTGTACGTTATCCTCCCTTTCTAAGTTTAGCTGGATTGCAGTTAAGTTTGTGTTTATGAAATAAAAACTTAAACAACCAAAAACAAAAGTAGATTAGTGTCTCATCATGCCACATGAATTATCAGATGCACTTATATGTGCTATGGATAGAAAATAGAGCATTTTAGATATGTTTGCGAGTGTGAGGGATTACATCATTAGAAGAATTTAGAAATTGAAATTGTTTCTTATTTGGGTTTGAAAAAGTATTGGAGAAAAAATTAGATGCATCACCATATGGATAGCCTTAATTCTAATTTGCATTTTAATGGAAATGAAGCTTCAAATGCCTCCATCTCTCCAGTTTTGAGAGAATAAGCCTTTTATGGGTCTCTCCAACTTGAGAAAACCAGAGTTCAGCTGACATCTGGGCTTTCCAGAGTTAGTTCACACCACCTAACATCCATAAAGAATCCTTAAACGCTGCCCTTAAAATTGCATGTATCTTTTTTATAACAAAATGTTGTTCCCTAATTTTAAAAGTAATCCATACTCTGAAAAAGAAATATAAAAAATAAGAGTATCTGGATCCCATAATCCCAAGATAATCATTATATGGTTTTTCAAGTCCTTCTTTTCTCTACATATATAAATAATTTTAATTTTTATTGTTGTTTATGTTTCTGCAAAAATGGAATATAAGATATTCTGTTTGTAATATACATGATTTCCTTCAAAGCACATTGTGATTATCTTTCCCAGTACATATATTTATTTATTAACATCAAGACTTTTATGGTTGCAATACTATACTATATGAATATGCTCTAATTTATTTAACTTGTCTCCTATTGCTAGATATTTAGGACTGTTTCCAATTTTTGTTAAAATAAACAGTATTGTAATAATAATTCTTATATACAGATCATTGGATACCTTTTCCATGATTTTCTGATTTAAAAATTGTACCCAACTACTTGGCAGGTTCTTTTGAATAGGACATTTTAGCATAACTAGAAAAATAAAAACTTTAAGCTTTTTAAAAATTACCAAGCTTGTCAAAGTAATTCAAGAAGAGTTTTCAGCAAAGAGTGCTGGAAAAAGTGGATATCCACCTGCAAATAAATATCACTAACTTTACAGTACACCACAAAGTAATCAACTCAAAATAAATTATAGATCTTGAGAAAAAAACTAAAACAAGATAAAATTCTAGAAGAAAAGAAGAGAAGATCTTTATAACCTTGGAGTAAACAGATTTCTTAGGATGTAAAAAAGCACAAGCTATTAAAAAACTGATAAACAATAAAATTTAAAACTTCTTCCCTTCAAAAGATCCTGTTAATGAAATTGAAAGGCAAACCATCAATTGAGGAAAATAATTGCAAAACGTATGTCTGGTAAAGGACATCAAGAGTATATAAATAACTCTAACAGCATCCTAATAAGAAACAATCCAATCACAAGTGGGCAAGAAGCTTGAAAAGACATGTCACCTAAGAAGATGTGCAAATGGCTTCTGAGCGAGGGAACGCGATGACGTGAATCACCGTGTTGTTTATGCTCTTACACATTTGAAGTTGAATAAACTCAGCTGGCAGGTGAAGTGGTGCAAAGACAGAGGAAGGGTCCTGGGGACAGGACTGGAGCACGTCCCATGGAGAGGAGCTCTTCCATGGGGCACAGGTACAGGGTGCGGGGAAAGAGGTGATGAGAAAGGGAATGACAACACAGATTCTGGACTTAGTGGCAGCAATAAATATCTTCGTAAGAAACATGACCCGGTCACATGGAGCCCAGAATGGGAATGAGGGCTTCTAATTCTGTGTAGCTTAATGTAATTCCTGGATACATCCCAGAGTATGTTGAGCAGATAATTTTAAAGTATTGGCAAAGTCCCTTGAAGGATGGGAAAAAAATATGGAACTATTCAACTTTACCTCCAGGGAAATCCTGATACTGTTTCAAACATTAGGGACTCCCGAATCAATAGGCTAAGCCCTTGATCTTGAGGCTTGCCCTTGTGAGAATTATTTATGTAGCAGAGAAGCTTAGCCTACCTATAGTTATGCCTAAGTGTTACTTCTGGAAGACCTCTTTTGTTGCTCAGATGTGACCCCTCTCTCTCTAAGCCCAACTCTGCAAGTAGAATCATTTCCCGCCCTCTTATGTGGGACATGGCATCTAAGGGTGAAAATCTCCCTGGTAACGCGGGATAAGAATCACAGAGGTAAGCCTGGCCCTGGTACCATGGGATCAACAATTCCATCCTGACCAAAAGGGGGAAAGGAAGTGATTGCTTTAAATTTAAATTTAAATTTAAATCATTTATATATGTAGATTAATATTGCTTTTAATCATAGTTTGCCAAACCTCAACCAAAACCATTCCCACCAACCCTGAAGAACACCTGGGCTTTATATGTGACTCTACAAAGGTTCCATGCACTATGATTACTTTCCAGAAACTGGCAATTTCCATATGGGTTCCTAGGCCAGATAAGTCCTGAAACCCAGAGGGCCCATCCTCTCCAGAATATCAGCTAGCCCCATCCCCCTATTGTATATTGTCAATAGCCTTTTCCAACATTCAAAAGTTGAATGGGCAGAGCCCAAATACCCCTAAAGATTGGAAGAAAGATCAAAGGAGAAGGAGGAGATATAACAGAGAAGATAAGATTTAACAAATGAGTAGGACTGCTGAAACATTATGTTTATATTTCTTTTAGTCTCCAGTGTCTTGGAGCAGCTAGAAGGAAAAACCTAAAATCATGGAACTGTAACCTGTGCCAAACGATGAAATCCGTTCTAGAACAAATCATTGCAGTGTGCTTTAAAATGTATAGCTTTTTTGTATATATCCTATTTTTTACAATAAAAAAAAAGAAAAAGAAAGGCCTGGAAGCACATAAAAGATGTCAACATCATTGCCATTGGGGAAATGACAATTAAAATCACGACATATCATTACACACCCACTAGAATGGCTGAAATAAAGGTGGGCCCTACAAAATGTGGGCAAGAATGTAGAGTTGGAAACTTCTACATTACTGGTAGGAAGGTAAAATGGTTCAGCTACTTTGGAAAACAGTTTTTCAGTTTCTTATAAAATTAAACACACACTTACTATAGAGCCCAGCAATCTTGCTCTTAGGTATTTATCCGCGTGAAAGGAAACTGTATGTCCTGCCAAAGCTTGCACATGAATTCAGAGCAGTGTTATTCATAGAAGACAAAAAGTGGAAACAACCTAAAATGCCCATCAACTTGTGAGTGGATAAATAAATGATGATATAATGGAATCCTACTCAATAATAAAGATGAATAAACTTCTGATACACCCAAAAACATGGCTCAATCTCAAAAGAATTATTCTAAGTGAAAAAAAATCCAGACACAAAAGACCACACATTGCATGATTTCATTTTTAAAGGCAAAAGCATAGCAATAGAAGCAGATGAGTGGTTGAAAGGGAGTGGGGTGGGGACCGACTGAAAAGGGGCATGAAGGGCCTTTCTGGGGTGATTAAAAATGTCGATATCTTGATGTCACGATGGTTACAGGTTTCAAAATTCATTGGGTTATCTACTTAAAATTGGTACTTTTATCAGAACTAAATTATACCTCAATTTAAAAGAATTCATGGCACTGGAAGTGATGTGTGCCAGAAATTTCCTCCCTGCATTCCTAAACTTCACCCATCCTTCCACTCCCAGGGATAGGTGGTACCCCACTTTTTAGTAAAACTCATTTTTTCAATTGTTTCAATTCATCAAGGTATCTTTCACATCCACAAGCTGTGACAACTCGACCACATCAAAATGACTTGTTTCTTCTTAGCCTTTGTCCAGGCTAAGATTATGTCCTGGGGACGAGACATTCAAATGCACAACTGAAAATTTTAGTCGATGCTCCAGATAGGTCGAAGCTACTTAAGTGTTCGGTGAGCCATGGACTGAATAACTGACAATTTCACTGAGTTTTTTTACTTTTCATTTGGATGTTCAAGATACAGAATGAACCTAAGAATACTGAGGTGGACGGAGTTGCAGGCAACCGGAAGTATGTGAATGAAGGATATAAATTGGAAAGCTCTCATCTAAAGCAAGTCAGGAAATTAAACTGCCCCATGCAGATGTGAGGGAAGGAAATTGCTGATATTAGCTCTAAGCCTTCTGTGCCTCGGGAATTGACGGAGGTGGTAATAACAAGAGCAGTAGTTTATATTTTTGAGCATTTGCTACATACCATGTTCTGTGTTAAGCTATTTACATTCATTATCTCATTTATTCTTCACAATAGCCCTGTGAGTGAGGTACCGTCAATAGCTCCAGTTTATTGAGGAGAAAACTGAAGTTCAAAAAGTTCAAGAATCCTCCCTAACTTTGTAAAGCAAGTAAATTGTGACTACAAGGCTCTAATCCTACAAAATGGTTCAGAGAGAAACAGAATTGCAAGGAAAAATAAATCATTGACTACGTTGGCATAAAACAGCAGATTGGAGTCAACATACAAGGCCAGTGGTTGGGGGGGAGGGGGGGAGGCGGGAGGCTCTTTGGGAAGAGGAGCTGCTGGGCCATTTCGAGGGTGACAAGATGAAGATGAAGTGAAAGGGGCAACAAAACAGTCACAGAAAGTTTTAGAGATGAAGCTTTAGTACCTGAGAGACATTTCTGCTTCCACTAGTCTGTAGTTAAGAGGTGTTAGAAAAAGAAATAAAACGATAACAGAAAAAAAAAAGATTATGCATATCATACCCCATACCCCTCACTTTCATTGATCACTAGCATTTCAAACTAAATTTATTTTATTTTCTGTTTGAAATCTCTCAGCCATTGACCTTTAGTTTACTTCATTTCTCTCTTCCCCCTTTTGGTCCAGAAGGTTTTCTCAATCACTTGATGCTGAGTCTCAGCTCATTCTAGGATTTCTGTCCCATGTTGCCAGGAAGGTCCCCACCCCTGGGAGTCATGTCCCACGTAGACAGGGGGAGGGTGGTGAGTTTGCTTGTTGTGTTGGCTGGAGAGAGAGGCCAACAAAAGAGACTGAATATCTTAGTCTCTCTTGGGGGTGACTCTTAGGCCTAAATTTTAAGTAGACTTGACCTATCCTTTGTGGGGTTAAGTTTCATATGAACAAACCCCAAGACTCGGGGCTCAGCCTATAGCTTTGGTTGTCCACACTGCTTGTGAGAATATCAAGAATTCAACTTGGGGAAGTTGAATTTCTCCCCATTCTCACCATTCCCCGAAGGGGGCTTGCAAATACTTTTCCAGTCACTGATCAAATCATTCTGGGATTCATCGGGGCATCACTCTGGACAAACCAACAAAATCTCATGTCCTACCCAAGGTTCCAAGTACTTATGGTGTTCAACACCTACAGTTTTATGTTTCTAACCTTTTGCATTACTATGACACTTTTATTATAATTGATGAATGTTATTATCATTATTAGACTAATAGCTATTGTCCATAGCTTACATCAAGATTCACTGTTTGTGTTGTACAGTCCTATATGGTTTTTTTAAATGTTTATTCCGTTAACATATATACCACCTAAAATTTCCCCTTTTAACCGCAGATACATAATTCAATGGTATTAATTACATCCACGATATTGTGCTACCATCACCACCATCTATTTCTAAAGCTTTTCCCTCACCCCAAAGAGAGATTCTGTCCCAATAAGTACTGGAGCCTCTTCTACCTGATGCAGCAGACGTACTTGAGCTCTGGAGTCATGCTCTCCTAGGTTTGAATCCTCATTCTCTGCTGTTTATGGGACTTGTAACCTCAGAAGAAATACTTCAGTTTCCATAGCTCAGTTTCCTCAGCTCCAAAATGCAGATTCATGGTGAGCCCTAAGTGTGTTAGTGAAAGTGCTCAGCACGGGGCCTGAATATACAAGATACGCTCCCTTAGCTACATTGCTTAATTATTATTATCATTATCATCACTACCATCACCACTGAAACAAAGACTCTGCCCATGGTATAAAGCACATGGAAAATTAATTGAATATTTTTAGTAGAAATTAGTATTCTCTTCCACAGTCGCTTTGATGGGAGCAACATTTATCAGCCCAAGATTTCCCCAGAATCTATGTGATTTTACTAATTTTAGCCATTAAGCTTGTTGGCGCATGTTGTGGAATCCTTTGTCTCAAGCTCACATTGACTTTTTTTGTTTGACCAGTTGGGATACCTAGAAGATCACCCATAATGTCCTAATCACCAAAATTAACATTCTTTGCTTGTTTCTCATGCTTTTGTCTCTTCTGCAGGCAATGAACAGCTGACCACTCTATAATTTCCCACTGAAATTATATTTCTTGTCTTCCACAGTATTGGACTGTCCTGGTTCTCCTCCTACTTCTTGACAATTTGATCCTTTTTCTTCATTAGTTCCTTCTCCTCCCACCCTTTAAAAATGAGAATTTCTTTAGCTCAGTCTTTGGCCTTGGCTCTCTTTGGGTATATCTTCTTTTATTATTCCAAACATCTCCATTCAGCGACTCCTAAATCTCCATCTGTAACTTAACAGTGGGGAGCTGGACTATTTATGTGGTCATTGAGTGCTCACCTAGACCTCAACATCTAGGCATAAGTATTTCATCTGAGCCAAGAATTGTCTTCCTATCCAGATTCCCCCATTAACCAAACTCCCAGGACTGAAATCTCAATTTCATGTCTAATTCCTTCTCTCTCCTCTATGGAAAGCATCAAATTAGTAACCAAGCCTTGTTAATTCTTATTTCACAATACTTACCATATTCCTGTTGGCAACAAATTAAATTGGACCCTTTTACCTTTCTTAGTATTATTGAAAAGGCCCCTCAAAGGCTTTCTCAATCCACTATCTGTCACCTCCATTCCACCACCAACATCTTTTATTCTTCCCTAAACACTGTTTGACCATGACACTTAGAGACATTCCATGACTCCCCATTGAATCACATGTAAAACTTGCAGCTTAGCATTTGAGGCCTTCCGCAATTGACCCCAATATGTTTTTACAACCCCTCCTCTTCTCTACTCAAAACTGAGCTCCATACAAATTTATTTACTCATTCTCTTCCAAATACAGTTTGTTCCTTCACTTCATCTTGCTTTTGCTTAAGCTGTTTCTCGCACCAGGACTGCCATCCTAACTCCGTCCTAATTCCCAAGACCAAGACCAGATCCCACTTCCTTATTCATGAGGTTCTTCATTCCCCAGCATGAACTCATCACTCCTTAAAGTTCTATAATTATTATTCATATAATTCAACTGCCTACTGACATCTCTTCAATTATTGTTTTCTGTTGTGTTTCATTGTTGTTTAAGTTTGCATACTTGCAATTCTTCTGTCTTTATCTAGATTGTTTACCTCTTCTTTAGAAAGGGACAAGTTTATCTTCTTTGTATCTCCAAAAGGATTTGAAGGTACCTTGCACATGGTAGATGCTCAATAAAAGTTTGTTAATTCAGTTTGTTAGCTTTTTGTCCACATGAGTTCAGAGGGGCTCATCTTCAGCAGTTAAGACCCATGCGGGGTCATTATTCATTTTCTTTCAGTTGCCCAGCTTTCATGGTGCTCCTCAGAGCTTTGAGAAAGCACGCATCTCCAAAACGGTGGTGCATCCAATCACGACTTTGTGCATTGCCTCCTTCTCCTGGCTTCATCTCCCACTCTATGACAGACTCAGCCTTTGATTCTACAATTAAACAGAGTGTGATTTCTGAAGAATGAAAGTAGAGAACTAGATTAAATCTGCTGCAATAATGTGAAATAAGAATTTTCTTCCCCCAATCCCACACAGATCTCACTCCACAAAGTTGCAAAAAAATGCAGACTCAGTTACCACTGCTGTTTCCATCTAACACTATTTAAGACGTAGAAATACTTTGAAAAGGGATGACTATGGTATGCTCGATGGCCTAGATAAAGAAGCTAGGTATCTGGAAACCATGAAATACAGTCAACTAGCAATTATCCTCACACAGCTTCAGTGTGCTCCTGACAAATAACAGCCAGTGGGAAATCACTGATCAGAAGTCTGCCTCCAGCTCACACCCAGCACACTTGATCCAACCACACCATTATAGTAAATGCTTACTTGGTCCAACTCATAAAATATCAACCCAGGACAGGTCAGGAAAAAAGTACAATCTCATGTGCCATATCTGTTGGCTTACGGTAGCTACCTAGAGTGCAGCGATGTGAAGAATTCTAAAACCATATCGAGTCTCAGCAGGAAAGGCCCCGTAGTGATGTCATGGGCAAAGGAGGGGTGTGTGCTGGTGGCTGAAACATGAACTGCTATCCCTGGCCTAGGCAAAACGTAATATACTAAGTTCCTCAATGACATGAATTCTGCTTTATTCACCTTGGTGCCCCTTTACCTCTTGTTTCCCTTTCATCCAGGGAAAGAATTTGCCCTTGTGTCTGCCAAGAACATGCCCCACTTGATTTGCAATTACCATACCTTCATGGAAGTCCTCAGATGGTTATTTAGATGGATCTGTGCCCAGGATGTGTGCTCTTTGTTACAATTAGCTTCCCCTTGACCTTTGTCTTAGGTTGCCTGGGCTGCTATAAACAAATACCATAAACTGGTCAGCTTAAACCACAGAAGTGTATCGACTCCATGGTTTTGGAGGCTGGGAGTCCAAAATCAAGGTATTGGCAGGCTGTGCTTTCTCCCTCTTCTGTAGGGGTCTGTTAATGGCTTGTCAGCATTCCTGTCACATGACATTCTCTCTCTTTCTGTCCCATCACTCCCACTTCCATGTTCAAATCTCTTCTCCATGTAAGGACTGTAGTCATATTGGATTAAAACCACCCTGATTCAATTCTCAGAAGGCTCTTTGCAGACCCTATTTACAAATTAGGTCACACCCACACATCCGGTGGTTAAGAGCGTGTCTCCTGGAGAACACGATCCAATCCCCACCACACTTCCAGTGGAAACAGGCCTCAGTTTTCATTCAGGAACACGCTAACCTCCCACTTCAGTCCATGCAGTTCCAGGAGAGACTGCACTACCCCAAGCCCACTGGGACACGTAATTCAAGCCAACCAAAGACATCATTGCATCCCCCATTAACTGGCTTAGGAAGGACACATGACCCAGTCAGGCTCAGTGAGATACTTCCACATTTTTGCTGAGAGGTTTGTGAGGAGACAGTCTCTCTCCTTGCTTGCTGGGTTTGAAACCATGAGCTATCTCGCTATCTAGGGAGCCTGAGACTTTTAAGTTAACCTAAAGTAAAACCAAGTCAAAACATGAGGACAGCAGAGTCAGGGTTACATCATCTGAGCCCCCAAATCTGGTCATCCCTGAAGACCTACCTGCCCCATCATTAGATTCCCTTTTCTGCTAAGCCTTTCTGACTTTTCTATCGCTTGTAACTGCCACAGCACTCCTGAGAGATAAACCTTTATAAAGGCCATCTTTGATTTCTGTCAAGTGCAAAAAAAGCAATAATATTTAAAGAAGCATGTGGGAAAGGCCTGCTTGCATGGCGTTTATGCTGCTATTAGGAAAGATTAAATCCTGCCAAAATAAAACATAGCAATTCAAAAGCAAAAGGTTTGAGAACTGACTGCCATTTGGGTCTGTTTTTTGTTTTAGGCCTCTGCCCTCCTCCGCGAGTGCTGATAATTGAGAACAGGCTAGATGTGAGTGCGTTAGCAGCAGTTCAATGAAGGCAGTTGAGGAAGTCTGGCAGCAGAGGCACCCCTTGAGCCACGGCTTTGGGGCAACCTGTCAAACAGGAAGGGAGGCCGCCTCCAAAGCACCAGGGTGGGGCCAGCTCGCTCTGGGGAAGCTGCCAGCCAGGCAGGATGGAGGCCGGAGCACAGGACTCCAGCCTTGCAGGTCTGGGGCACTTCCCACAGGGGTCAGGAGCTAATGGGGAGGGGTCGCAGTCAACTTATCCAAGAAGGAAGTTCTCCGGGTGGAAGTTCTTCAGGAAAGGATCTGCCCTCGCGGCATTTGGCAGCTTCGTGGCATTAGCTGAGTGCTGGATCATGTCAGAACTGTGCCCAGAGGGATATATCGTGGCTTAGTGAGCATCTCTGACATTACTAACCTTTGGTAACTTGAGGATGCAGTGGAGACTTGGCCGCAATCCTATTCCCTTCATCTCCTGTTGATATTTTCTTCCTAACTGAAAATACAGCTTCCTATTTCCCCAAGTTCAGGCTCAGAGGATGCCTTAAACATCAATGTTGAAACACTTATTTCAACTGCAGGAAAATGAATCTGTTGTGTCTCAAGAGAATTGCTGTCTGGGGCAAAAACTATTTGTTGCTTCAACAGCTCTGCAAAAACCTGCAGAAAGGGGCCCCACGAGTGTCCACAAAGGGACATATCAGCAAAGGTTTCCTTTCTTCTCTCTCTCTCTCTCTTTTCCTTTTAGCTCTGAGCTATGGATGTGCTTCAATTGGCCTATGTGATGAGGCCAATTCTGAATGGTTTTTGTTCTTCTGGATAAGTTGAAAGATACAGAAAGTCTGCCTCTGAGGCAGAAAAGAAAATGATGCTTTTTACTGAGCCTCCAAAAGAGTTTAAAGTCTGTGTGTTTCATAGTAATTCAAAGTTGAGAACCAAGAGGGAAGTTCAAGATTGTTCCCTGAAGTTGGAAGATAAGCTTTGTTTTTTTCTGCAGACAAATCAAACTCACACAGCTGTGCCTGTGGAACAATTAGACACACCTATATGATCGCACCCAGATGCCAAGAAAATGTCCCCAGGAGACAATCAGTAAACATTCTGACATCATATACATTGATTTACTTTTTAAATTCTGAGCTCTTTTCACATAGATTTTACTCAGATAAAAATTCCAGCCTCTGAACCATATGCCTAAGTATTTTCTTGAGACTGCTAGCCTGAGCAGCTGGCAAAACATGATCGAGGGTTGATAAAACCCTCTGACAAAAGCACTTCAGAGGGGACGGCGGGAGAGGATCTGAAAGATGTCTGCATTTTAAAAAGGTACTAATTGCTCAAAGGATGAAACAATTCCTCTGAAATCAAACCCAGTACCTTAATGGAACACAAAGCAAAACTGAGAAAATCTCAGAGAAAAAAACCTGCACGTTTTCTAACTCACACTGATAAAGAAGGAAAGTATCGCCACCAAGAAGGGCGTGACAGGAAATTTTCAGGCACCCGGGAATCCTTCGCAAAGTGTGCCCAAAACTTGATTTTAGCAACCAAGTAAGAAACAAACAGCAAAATTCTATCGCCAAAGAGCTAGTGGAAATGAGCTTGTTGGTTTCTGCACAAGCCTCTCCTGTGCACAGGTTCCGTCATGCCAGCAGTGACCGCGGGTCTGTCCGGGGACAGGGACAGACGCTGACTGAGGGGGAGAAATGTCACATGCTCACAGCCAGCGCCTCCAACCCTCCAGGGAGAAGAGGAGCCCCACAACCGGGTTCTGGTTTGCTTCTTTGCACGTGCAGTTTGGGTTTCTGTACCTGCAGTCAGAAACTGTCTAACAAGAACTTACCGACATATCAAATCCCAGGTTACCAGACAGTGACCCCAAAAAAGGACTGAAATGCCCAAATGGTGTTTGGAAGGCTCAGGACCGAGGCCTCTCAGCCCGTCGCTCTTTATACCACCATCGTGCTGCCACGCCAGGGCGCCGCAAAGACCCCGGGCTCGCAGACGGACATTTCTCATCTCTGTTTTCCTCTGAAGAACTTGAAAGTTGAAAATGAGCCAGTGGCTCACCTAACATAAAACGAACACCTACCTGAGCCCCCCATCTGGGGTTTTGTTCACATGAAACTTAACCCCGCAAAGGATAGGCTAAGCCTACTTCAAATTAAGCCTAAGAGTCACCCCCAGAGAACATCTTTTATTGCTGAGATGTGGCCTCTCTCTCTCAGCCAACATGCCAAGCAAACTCACCACACTGCCCCTCTTTACGTGGAACAGGACTCCCAGGGTATAAACCTCCCTGGCAACATGGGACAGAAATCCTAGAATGAGCTGGGACTCAGCATCAAGGGATTGAGAAAACCTTCTTGTCCAAAAGGGAGAAGAGCAAAATGAGACAAAATAAAGTGTGATGGCTGAGAGATTCTAAACAGAGTTGAGAGGTTATCCTGGAGGTTATTCTTACGCATAATAGAGATATCACTTTTTTAGTTGAGGTGTAATGGAGAGGCTGGAGGGAACTGCCTAAAAATGTAGAGCTCTGTTCCAGTAGCCATATTTCTTGAAGATGATTGTATAATGATATAGCTTTCACAGTGTGACTGTGTGATTGTGAAAACCTTGTGTCTGATGCTCCTTTCATCTACCTTATTGACAGACGAGTAAAACATATGGATTAAAAATAAATAATAAGGGGAACAAATGTTAAAATAAATTTAGTAGATTGAAATGCTATTGATCAATGAGAGGGAGGGGTGAGGGGTATGGTATGTAAGAATTTTTTTCTGTTTTCTTTTTATTTCTTTTTCTGAATTGAGGCAAATGTTCTAAGAAATGATCCTGATGATGAATAAACAACTATGTGATGATATTGTGAGTTACTGATTATATATGTAGAATGAAATGATCATATGGTAAGAATGCTTGTGTTTGTATGTTGATATGTTTAATAAATAAAATAAAAAGAACATCTATATGAGAGTCAGAGAAAGACCCTCAGCTCTTGATCCCATCACCAAAGCCATCTGTGATAAGAACGGATGAATGGGGCGGGCCACAGTGGCTCAGCAGGCAAGAATGCTCGCCTACCCATGTAAAAAAAAAAAAAAAAAGAACGGATGAACGAAGTCAAACAAAGGACAACAGTTTCTGCACAGCTATTTATGCCCCACATCAATGATTAGTGTGCTACAGTTGTCTGCAAAAATTTGATCTAAACAAACAGCAACATAAGAAATTATCCCAAGGTTATTCAGTATGCACACAAAGCACATTAGTCTTTGGTGATGTCTCCAGGAATTAATTGAGTATAAAATATTGTGCAGAGATGGGGACACTCTCATGGTAATGAAGAAGGATAATGGTTTTATAAAATGCAGCACCGAGCCCAGGGTCCCATCATTCCCCCATCAGTCCCCTGCTTCTCTGCCTCTTCCTTCCGCCCAGACGGCAATGCAAGACCAAGGGCGGCGCTGAGCTTCCTAAGCTGGGACATGATTTCCAGATGAATCATGGCCTCGCGGTCACGGCTCTGTCAGAACTCAGGAGGGATTAGTCTCAGATGGAAACGGCCTCGTGATGACGTTACTGAGGCAGCATGTCTTCTCCAAAAGGTAAACCAGCATTACGCGCCCCTCACAGGGTCGATTGCATTCCTTTGAGCTTATTTACCAACTTGAAGATGGCTGAATTCTCAGTGTGCAGAAATTTCCCAGCAAGATTGCACTAATGACTCACTCTTGTGTCTCACTGGGGCAAGCCAATGGGGTGACAAGTACGCGGTGTCTGCATGCAGGATGCCTTCTCCTCTTCAGAAGGTGCTGGAATTCAGCCTTCTCGCTTGGCTGGATTTTTAGTTTGGGGGATGTATGTATGATGCCTTGGAGGGGAGAGAGTTATGGAATCAGCTTTGCAACTGCCTATTCAGGAGGTCTTGGAACTTCTGATTCACCTTTCATTTATTGAAAACCTAGTATGTGCCAGGCTCTGAGTTTAGTCCATGCACAGGCTACATCTCATTTAGAGGCAATAACCACCTCTTGGGATAGATAGCATCTCTCCCCTTTATACAAACTGATAGAAATTGTTTCTCGCCCAAGGTCAAATGAGATCCTAAGTGTTAGAAAAATCTGTACTACTATCCCAGCACCACCTCCCCAGCATTATAGTTTTGCCAACACATCAGAACCAGCAAGGAGCGGTCCCTGGGTATTGATGTACGTCAACAAAGCTACGCCTGCAACATCACCACGTATGTAAAATACGAATGTGTCAGCATTGACCCAGCTTGCTAAGAATGTGCCTGCTGCTCCCCCTACATCTGGGCGCTAACAGACAGCACTGGCCTTCCTTTCTTCCTGGCAGCCAGGCTGGGTCTTGTCCATGCTGCTTGCTTCAGATTCAGAATCACCTGGACATTTGATAGAAAGGTTACCCCAAAAAGCACCAGGCCCTCTCATCATGTTGGTAGTAATGCTAGTTAAACATGCACTCATGTGGGGAAACACCTTAGGTCTGTGTGTTTGTAATGACTCAAGAGGTGTGCAGTGACTCTGGAGACATTGTCAACTCTGTTGGATAACAAATTGCCTTGGAATGAAGAGTCCTCTGCACGTTTGATAATTGGCACACAGCCCTCAATGCAAAACTGCTTAGTATGGGTGGCCAGCAGAAGTATCTAGAGCTTACCAAAGTAGGAAAGATTCAGGTGGTGCCTGAGCCACCCAGGGCCACCAGCTCCCTGCTGTCCAATGCTTGCTTTCCCACTTGACCTCTTGGGAAAGAGATAAGGATCAAATTAGTCCATTTTTTCTCATGTTAGAAGGTATGGAATAGTTGCATTCAGGAGAGGATTGATAATCATAGATCAACACATGCTTTGGATTATTGTGAATTTATATGATCTGGTTGGTAGAGAGAATTGAAATATGGAGAGAAGCCTAGTAAAGGATCTTGATTCTCAGTGTGAAGAAAAGCTGACGTAATCGCCATCTCTATTCCACCTCTTCTCTTACTGCAATACATCAGCCTGGCCACCTGGTGGGGATGACCCTGACCAGGTAACTGTGTGTCTGAAATTTTCTCAGAATGGAATTTGTTTAACTTTTGTCCAAATCCCTGTGTCCCGGTACAGCTGGGCGTGCGGTCCACAGAAACCGCTGCTCGTCCAAGGGTTGCTGTGGAGACGGTCAGGGCCAGAAGTCCCCAAGCCACCACGGGGCACTTCTCACGCTTTCCCACCAAAAGCTCCCAAGAGCAGCCGCGGGTCGGCACAGTGCTCGGAGGGTCAGCCCGAGGCCTGCAGCAAGGGAATGACTCCTCATGTTTTGCCTTTAAAAACTTGCACAAATGTTTCATTTGGGCCTATAATAAGTCCAATATTTTAAAATAAAATAATCTTTTACTTTATTTATGTGCTTAGAACAGAAGCCTCAGAAAGAGTCATCCTTCGGATCCTGTGCTTCAGGTGCCATCATGCATTCTGAGGCGCAAATGAAGGACCCAGTGTCCTTGGTCCTTAAATCAGGGCAAAGGGAATGAGCTAGGAGAAATGGAAAAAGAGAATCAATGAGGGGCAGAGATGAATTCACTGTAACTCAAAAGCAAGAACAAATCCCAGCCGCCCCAATTTTAGACGCGATTGTATACGTGTGTTTTGTGCCTTTTGTCCTGGTTGCACTGGCAGGGCAGCCACCACTTCACAGAAGGGATCAGTCATCAGGACTGCTGGGTGGCCTGTTCCCAAAGGCAGGGCTGCAGGGCTGGACCGAAGCCTGGCTCACCGGGAGCCTCTGCACTGACCCAGCCTGGAAATCCCCGAGAACCGTCCCAGTCTCCTGGGAGAGTCTCCTGGTGTTGCCTGGACCGTGGCTCACCTGCCCTGGCCTTTACAGGACAAATATGCCCGCTGATTGGGCATGGGGGCAGCAGCCTGTAGTGTCCGCCACGAGAGGAGGTCATGAGTCAGATGTGCGGGCTGTTCTCACCAGGCCTTATCTGGCCGTCCACATGTGCTTTGAGGACGGTTGCCCTGGCACCAGGCCTGTGGGCAACGAGTGAAGCTTGGCTGGCCAAGAGGGCTTCCTCAGGACGCACTCATGTGGGGCACTGAGGGGGGCCAGACCGCAAAGAACTCCTGGAAGGGCTGAGAGGGAAGTGGAGGCTGGACAGGCATTGCGGAGAGGGGCAGAGAAGGTTCTGGAGGGTCTGAGAGTGATGACAGAGGTGGGACTGTCCCTGACGCTCCCTCAGGAAGAGCCTCAGGTCTCCCGCCCCTGCCAGGCCACGTCAGGCTGCCCTGGCTCTCAGCTTGGCTCAGGCCGACGTGCCTTCCCTCATCTCTCCTGCTTCGCGGTTCCCAAGGCCTCCGTGTCTGCCCCGCATTCTCGCCACCACCCCGTCCACCACGGCACCACCTCTGCTCTGGGCAGATGCCTCCGGGAGCTCTCCAGGGCTCCCTAAGGTACCTGCCTCAGTTACAGGTTGAAAGAAAAAATGGGTGGAAAGAAACTACAAGAAGGCTTTGAAAAAGCAATCTGAACAAGAACGGAGGGTGAGAGGGCAGGTGAGGTGGTCTCTAGCGGGTGCTGCACAGCTGGATGAGAAACGACGCTCCACCACACGGGAGACTGAACAGGGGCCCGGGAGCCAGGCTGGAGCAGAATCTCTCACTTTCCTCCACCCTTCAGTTGGTTCTGAACATTGAATGAGCAAAGGAAGAGCTTCTCAGCAACACCATCAACCCGTGGAACCATCACCTGCTTAAAAATGCCCCACCTCAAGTTTCCAAATGTGCCCTCAAGTTCTTCTAGAGACCTTAAGCTGGAGCCGCAGAGGAAAAAGCCCCTCTGTTGTAATTGTCTAAGGGGTGGATGACTGGGGATAAAGCGCTCAAGGGGTGGGGAGAGCAATACTGGGAATAATTCAAATAAAGATTCCCCTGGAGACCTGCTCTTGGCCTCCCATGCCATCCTGCCCGATATAACTCATTCTCCTCTTTTGGCCTTGAAGAGAAGTTGTGGCCATGAGGTCTCCTGGCCAAGGACATGTCTTCTGCTATTCAGGGTCTAGCATTTGCCAACCTCATGGTCTTTGGGGGACAGAAACAGTCAGCTCACATCTAGAATACTATCTAATGGTCTGGGGCAGCACTTGAGATGGAAACTCCTTGCTGGGAAGACAAAAAACAAAACGCATTTCCTTAAACTTGAACCAAAGTTGTTTGAGTAAATGAAACCTCAGAAAAAAAGAGAAAAACCCTTTTTCATTGCTGTCACTTTTTCCTCTCAAAATACTGTGATAGACAGATGGATTCACACTCAGAAACAAAAGCAGTAAGTATCTACGTAAGAAAGGGGTCCTGGGTGCTTCTGGCTTCGGTTCTAAACCTTGTGCTTCAGAGTTTCTGTAGGTGAAGATGGGTATGTTTCCTCATAAGTGTTTCTGATAAAACCACTTAGGTGAAAATGAAATCTAATTACCCAATGGGCTTTCTGTGGTCCTTTTGCTTTTTCTCTTCCGTCTTACAGCATCAATCCAGGGAAGATGCGCTGTTCACGGTCTCAATCCAATGAGGGGTGGTGCTCAGCTGTGGCGTCACGACTGACAGGTGTGTCTCAGTAACTTGTGGGGAGAATCACAAATAAGTTATTACTCATCCTGGAATGCCGAAGTGTGGGAATGAGCTTCTTCACAGAAGACAGATTAGAGGCAACTCAATATTCTCACCACTCAGAGCCACTCCCAAGCTCATGGGTTTCAATGTGCTTTCCTAAATGGTAGAGAAAGATAGAATATGCAGCTTGGGGAAAGAATCGCACACTCTCACATAACCGGAGGATGGTGGGAGTGTGCTGTACATAATATATCATGTACCTCATTAGAATATGAGGTCTAAGAAGGTACAGGGTATTACAAAAGCCGACTTCTTACTTCACTGCTCCTTACAAGTCTTCTTCCTCAGAGTCTATGTACTGTTTGTCACCAAAGCCACTCATGATTCGCAAAATATTGTTGATTTGCTCTTTCTTCTCTGCTCTCACTGTCTGCATCACCTCACACAAACTGCATTCCACCTAGCCTCCTTGACCCTAGGTTCTCTTTCCCTCCAATGCTTTCAATAGTATACTTCCATTCAAGTCTTTCCTAAAAAAACTCTTTTCCCATGTCACCAACCTGTCCAATAAAATATAATAGTTCCCCCTCATTTACTGCATCATGTCTAACATCGATATCCGTTCAAACTACGCTTGCCAGAAAGAAACCCATGTTTTCCGTTGTTTCTTACACAAGCTTTCATCTCTAATCAGATCAGACGCCCCCTCAACCTCACCTCTGTACCTCATGCTAACTCTCCCCAGCTGGAGATATTCTAGAGCCCTGATTTCATCTATTCAGGAGTAACCCAGAATATCCATGGCCTGCACGTAACTTTGTGAGTGTAAGCCGTGCACACTCAGTGAAGAGAGTGATTCAGCTAGGAAAGAGCTTCCATCTCAACGTGACTTGGGAAACTCTGCTTGTCACTGCAGGTACAGAAGCTCTGTTTGAGTTTGGCTGTGGTTTACGGGAGAAAGGAAATACCACAATGGTACCTGTGAATTTGGAGGCCCACAGATATCAAGGACTTATTTCTCTTCTCCTTCAAGAAGCTTTCCCTGTTTACTCTGAGGCTTGATGTTCTCTGCCCTTTCCCTGTTGTGATGGCAAAAGAGGAAACGGACCCACCAACACTTAACAAGGCATATATACTACCTGAGACTGTCCTTAATTGTTTCATTTGTAAGGCTCTTACCTCGCCAACAAGACTATAAATATTTTTAAAGACCGGGAATCATGTTTTCTGGGTCTCTTGCTTTTATCACATCACCAAGCACAAACCTGACCAGTTTTCAGGTGTTTCGTAAATACCTGGAAGCAGAGCCTTCGCATCTTATAAGAGTCTCTGACGGCCACAGGGAGCCAACACCCCACATCCATCCTCAGAGAGACAAGTATCTCTTTGGGGACACCACCATGGTCCCAGTTCTCTTTCAGGGTCATATGCTCCCCAAGGAATCCAATTTCCAACCCTGAGAACTGACTCACATGGGCTTAGCGTAATCAATAATTCTGGATTTCTGTATCAACAATGAATCATGAGTGAAGAAATTCCAAGAAAGCTACATCCCTTCTTCATACCATATTTTCCTCATTTCAAAGTGGGCTAATTGAGGGTACGTAGCACACCAAGGCTCGGCCAAGATTAATTGTACTATAAAATCCCAGTACCCTGTGAATACAAAATGCTACATGGTTACCCAATTATTTTGACATGAGATTTTAAAGAAAGGATGTTTCTGAAAGTCAAATCTCCTGGTGACCATGTTCCATGGAATGAAACTTCTGGCAATGTTTAGGTACCTCCATTCAGGGAAGAACCTCTGAGAAGTAGGAACAGACTCTCCAGCAGTATTAGGAGAACCTAAATAAATGTTGCCCATAAATCTTGACAGAGCAGATTACTAGTTGGTAACCTGTCCAGGTAAGCCACGTACCAACAGGATGTACAACTGCCGAGGTCTTACTGATCATTGGAGACTGGTTTCTACGGAAAACACAGTGAATAAGAAACCATCAAGAAACATTCCTTCCAGTCCTGGAACAACTCTTTGATGCGTGTATTCTCTGTGCAAGAACAATGCAATTATTTTCTGAGCCAGCTTGTTTCAGCCATGAAAGTGTTGCATGGTAAAACGCAGAGATATAATTAGAGTATCAAGGGTAATGAAACTAATAGGTTCAAATTAAGACCATATACAAATATGGCACCACAAAACAGCCTTCCCGTCTTTACTGTCTTACTGAAACATACCAGATGCGTCAGGAAAAAATTAGCTGTCTTTTCTAGGAGTTAAAATGCTAAAATGCTGATGCGTTAAACACACTTCACAATTCTTAAGTGAGCTGAAAGAAGCTTTTATCACCTGAGGGCAATCTTTCGTGAGGTGGACAGATGGTCCCCAGGGTGAGTTAGTGACCTCTTGGTGGCCCAACACACAAGGCCTATTGAGGTCTCTTTCCTTTTTCATTCTTTATCTCTTCCAGCCACATTCTCCCCTTTGTAATGCATGAGTTTCTAAGGAAACGATGGCAATAGCAGTGCTTGCTTTGACAGCATGAAGTCTCAAAAGAGAGATCAAACTTATGATTTGGGGGAAATATTCAGAAATATTTCATTGCCTGGAGAAATTGTTAGGTGTCTAGAATAATAGGTTAGTGTGGTAACAAATCCTTAACTGTAGGATAGTCTGATAAAATTCTCACCAAGTCTCCTAAATTTATGGTGAGTAAAATTCCCAGGTGAAAAGAATTTGGCTTGTAAGAAAAATGTTGCCAGAAGTTTCATTCCATGAAACATGAGGGCCACCAGGAGATTTGACTTTCATAAACATTCTCCTTTTTATCTCTTGTCAGAATAATTGGGTAACCATGTAACATTTTATAAACCAGGGCAGTATCTTCATGTCTGCTAAATAGTCTGTGAAGTCCCAAGAGCCCTTTC
The DNA here is from genome assembly GCA_004026745.1 of Myrmecophaga tridactyla. NCBI lineage: Eukaryota > Metazoa > Chordata > Mammalia > Pilosa > Myrmecophagidae > Myrmecophaga > Myrmecophaga tridactyla. Next base: position 69,912 of record PVIY010001329.1, on the reverse strand, counting down.
TTTATAGCCTTTTCTCTTTCCATTTTGTCCTCACTCATGTGGAACCACCATGCACAGGCTGTTGGATTCATTTGTCTGTGAAAAAATTATATCAAACAAATGCTTAGGCAGAAGGAATACAATCTATCACTTACTCTGTATCTAGAAAATCAGCAATGTGCAAACTGCTAAACCTGCTCTGTCACCTTCCTTGAGGATAAATAAAGATGCCTCAAAGTAACCTGAGACCAAACACATTGAGCTCTGCAATCAGATGAATTTGAGATAATATGAGACATTAACTTGAGTCTTAGAGTGGAATACCTGAATGCATCACCTCAATATTCAATAAGAAAGTGGTTGTTCATTGTAATGTCTTTGGGGCTCCCATAAAAACATCTCAGGCGACTATAACTGCCTACTTTTCTTTCTGTAATTCAGTTACTTTATTTGTAAAAGTGGATCAAACTCCTTCTAAGTAGAGGTATTTCTTTCCCTCTATTGTACATAATACAAGTTCCTGTCCATAGTTGGCCCCCAAAAAGTGTTTGCTGGAAGAATAAACAGATGAAGGAAGAAAGCCATTTAGGTCGTGTATGCAGTTGCTGAGAGAATAAGGGAAATTATGTACAATCATTCTGAAAAGTTAATACATACCATAAACATAAGTTTTGTTCATTATAAGGTCGATGTTATTATTTTATCCAAGTTCCAGAGAAATAACTTGGGTCTAAAAGATATCTGTTTGGTCAATTTAATCAAACAACTAAAAATTCAGTTGAAAACATTAGCTTTACCAGCGATCTGATTAAAGTGACTAGACAGTTGGCCAACCAAGTTAGCCCATTTGTGACTAATGTCCAAGACGCCTGGTGCTGACCTAGCATTCCTCTCAGGGACGGGAAGGAAAGGAAAAGGGAGGAGAAGCTGTGCCCTTGTGTGATTGAAAGAGTATCGGCTGAGAGCTAGTAGACCTGGCTTCTACAACAAGATCGTAACTAGTACCTCCTCTAGAAGCAAATCTTCTTTTGACCAAGTCGGTCTTGGCACAAGACAGTTTGGGGTCGCCCTATTCTCATGAGAGGAAATGGAAGGATGCAGAGGAGGAAGCAGATGGCAGTGGAGGATCAAACAAATTCCAAAATTGCAGCTGCTTCTCAGATGAGCCCCACTCCTGGGACATGTGAAGGGATGTCGGCCATTGCCGTTTGACTTCTCTCTCACCAGAGACCTGGCAGGGACCAGTCTGGGAGAGCCTGGACTGCTGTCTGCTGGTCCCAGAACCAACCTATCCTTCCACACCTTCCTCTACCTTGCAGGGCATTAGGAGTCAGTCCCCTTCCCAGATGGGTAGGTAGAAGAGGAAGCCCATTTTTTCTCCACTTGGGAGTCCTATCAACAGCAGTAGTACCAGAACCTGCAGCTGTGGGCTCTAGCAACTCTGTGGGTGACTCTGAGCTCTGGTAGTATCAGCGCTGTTTCACTGGCAACCAAATGTGGTCTCCTGAGCTCCTTTTCAGAGGGAATAGTATAGATCCAACAGCAATAGGAGGAGCAGCGGCATCTTCAGCAGCTCATTGGTAATATGGATTTATAGATTTCAATCCAGGGCACTAACAGGTTCCTGGTCTCTAGATGTCACTTCCCTCTCCCTGTGCACCCTTCCTGAACACTGTGCTCCTTCTCTGCTAATCCTCTGTGATTGAAACATCCAGAGTGGTTTCTGTTTTCCTGTTTAGATACTGATTAGTACACTTGACACCTCTGTTCTAGATTAGGCTCAAAGAGTTGGAGAAGCCATAGCTGCTCCATCTAGAAGGTAAATGAGAAAGGGAAAACTCCACAGATTATCACACATTACAAAGCTCAGCTCCATTTTGAAAATCATGAAATTTGACAAACCAACCCATTGTAATATGCATTCAAAGTGAAAACTCCGAGGTACTGCTCAAATCTGCCCTAAGGAATGAAGGACTTCTTCTACCCAGCAGCTGGAATTGTTGCCAAAAGACCATATGTGATCCTCCACCCATTTCAGAAATTGCCTTGGCCCAAAAAAAGCTGCCTACTCGAGGTTCTCTCTCTTTCCTAAGGCAGCCACCAACCAAGAAGTGATCAGCATGGATGGATAATCACCCAGGCCCTGTGTCCCATCTCTGGAGGGCCACACCAGCTCCAGAGCTTATTAACAGGGTCATCTGAGGTCTTCATTGGGACCACATTACAGCTTAACCCCCTCCTTTTCCCAATCCTGTTTCTTTACCCTCTCTTCTAAGAGCACTCGCTAATAAATCCCCTGAAGGTTAATCTCTGAGTCTGTTGCCCACATCACCCAATCTGCAACCACATTCAACCACATTTCCAACCTAGAAGCCATGGACATGGTACTGAAGCTTCCTGATCCCTCTTTGACATTCAAGCCCAGTCATATAAAGTTGCCTTTATGAAAATGTCTGTCCACTCAAAAAGTTGAGAGAGAAAAGATGATCAGCAAGGCTGAATGTGGATTCTCCATGCAGACTGGCCAGATTTAAGTCAGGAAGGACAGAGTCTGGTCCCCAGGCTGGAGAGAAACTGAAATGGGGAGTCTATTAGAAATCTGCATTTATAAGGAAGCTGTTTATCGCACATAGCTGGGTTATGAAAAATGCACCTGATATCTTGAAAGATGTCTGGGAAATTAACATAATTAATGTTTTATGTTCTTTGTTTTCAAAATTAGTAACAATATGATGGTGAGTTGGGGTGGGAGGAGGGAGAGGCAGGAAAATAGATTTTTCATTAGAGTGGGATGAACCTTTAAAATTTTACTGATAGAGTTATAATGGCATCACTGTAGTTTTTTTCACATATTGCTTCAGTTTCAAGCTGGAAATGCAAAAGAGGCATTGTTGTGGAAAACTGTGTCTCAGTAAAAAGCCTTAAGAGTTAAGATTTTGTGAGTGGGGGCAGGGCAGCAGGAAATATGAGTTAGAGAGAAATTTGTACATATATGCTAAAAGAGCAACTTAAAATGAGCCTGTACTTTTGAAATCAAGGCCATTCTTACTTGAGTGGGTATTACAGTCTGTGCCTGTGCCATTAGGACCATGTCGGGATGCCATGTTGGAAGGGGCACCAGCACACAAGGCTACTATTTGGCCCCAGGTCTTCATTCCCAAGAACATGCTCTTCAAAAACTCTGAAAAGCAGTGGCGATCTGAGAATCCAGTGCAAATGTGATACTGTGCCAAGGAAACCTAAGACAGCTATTATTATAGCATATTGGGTCTCGGCCGGATTCCAGAAACCATCAGCAAAGTAACCTGCTCTGATACTTCAGAGGAAGAATCACACTGATAAATCCTGCCACACACCCTCTACAGTAGGCACTCAATCCGGAGGTATATAACACCACCGCTGTGAGTCACCGGCCTGTTCCTCAGGACAGAGAGAAATAAAAAAGTCTCCCCACCTCCTGTCTAGGACAATTCTCCTCACTTCTCCCACGATGGTGAAACAAAGGACTAGAAGCCGGCACAGAGCAAATGAGTTATGACCTACTTTACCTGTACAGAGCCTCTCAACAGAGCTATAAGGAACTCAGCCCACCATTTTCCACTACTATGCTTTATCAGGTTTTGATAAAACCCATCAGACAGAGGGTAGCCAATCTGTTTTATTCCACTGATGGAGCTCAGAGATCTCAGGAGAACATTCAGCCATGAGACAAACCGAGAGGGGTTCTTAAACCCACACACACACCCTTTTCTCAGGGGATCTGCCTCGTGGAAAGCTCCGTCTTCTGAATTATATTCAGTGTAAGTTAGAATTCAGCAAATATTCACAAAAATATCCAAGATGAAGAAAATCAAGCTTAGAAAAAGAAGAGAGCAATAGGGGCCTATTTTTTAGAGCAATAGGGGCCTGTTTAGGGTCAAGGGTAGACATCCCTGCTTTTTCATTGTGGGGGGGAAGGAGGGGAGGATAATGATAATAATGTCTTCGCTGCAAATCCTGTTCTGCCTGGTGAGCTTGAGGGCTGACTGGCAGTTATCTAGGTCAGTACACTTTTTCCCATCTGGTCAGTTAGCAATAGTCTGTGGAAGGGTAGAGGAAATAGTATACACCTTTTTTTTTTTTTGCATAAGACAAACAAGCCAACAAATTCACTAATGACTGATGCACTGGAGCCTGAAGTCTTGGGAAACACACTGGTGTTAGGTGTGTGCAGGGGGCCATGTGTGCATGTGGGTAGGTGTGTGGGCACACAGATACTTCTCCTCACACCCAATCCCACTCTCCACCCCCTCTGCTTCTTAAGGCTGCATGTCCTCCAAGGATATGCGCTTTCCACATGACCTACCAAAGTCCTTTTCCAAGGACTTCCTTGTTTCAGCTGAGACCAAGTTTTCATTTCACTGAAGTTTCCATTTCCCTTTCCTGGGGTTCCAAATGCAGCTAGATTTGACTCTGGAAGGCATCTGAGAACTAGCTCTACTGCCGCATCTGTCAATGAAAAATAAAACAAGCAGCTGCCAATTTGTCTATTTATAGGTACCTATAAAATACTGATCACGTCATTCCTTGAACTTTTCAGAACTTCAGTCAACAAAACTATTTCAAAAGTGGTGGCAACAGGGTTGCTTTTCACTGGCAAGGGAGGCCATTTCATCACCTAAGTAGTAAAATCTGTCAAGTACTATTTAGGGCAATAATTCCCAATAATTCAATAAATCTTATTAATTCCATACACATAGCCACTCTCAAACTTTGTGAGAAGTGTGTCAATTTGCCAAGATAAGGAGCTGAGATACTGGGGTAGACAGTGCTTACAGACCCTCGAGACGTCCATGCTTGGGGCAAGGATGGAGCAGGTCACAACCTGCTCCAAGGCCTCCAGAGCCCAGAGTCCTGCCACCTGTCAGGACTAAAGGCTGGTGGGCACCACAGGCCCATGAGAGGCCCCAGGTGAAAGGGGCATTGAAGCAGGACAGCAAAGCTGCATTCACTGAGGGTTCTGAATCCCGGGCAAGGAGACACAGAGCCACAGCGCACCCCGGGGTGGCTACTGCCTACCTTGACCAGTTCTCTGCAGCAAGATGAGAACAGCAGACACCAGGCAAGGAGCCTCCTCCAGGATATCTTCCCAGTGGTTGGCGAGCTCTGATAGAGCCCAAAAGACCACGTATTTGAACTTTAAAAATTAACTTCAATTGGGTTAACTGAAGTTATTCTAGCTCCACCACTTACTACTTTCAAGAATTTGAGCAAATGGCTTGATTTCTCTGAGCTTCTCTGAGATGCACTTTATCTCTCTAGAATAGGGTGCAAGCACTCAGGTGACTCACTCTTGAACTTCACACTCTATGATTTAAATACTGTAACATGAGCATGCAGCTTATGTCGTATGATAAGAGGAAAACAAGATATTCGCTTATGTAAACATACTCATAACAAAACAGGGAGGAAAATATTCATACAATCACAGTCCTCATTTTTGTAGTTGGTCATGGAGTCATAGTTCATATTTATTGCTACCTTCTTCTACTACCGATTCCATGTTTCCTTTACCCTCAGCAAGCACTTCAGCTGGCTGTGGTTCTTTATCAGGTGGGGTGACCAACCTTCATTCCTGAAGTTTCTAGACCACTGGTAGTACTGCCTGGTCTTGTACATTGCAGTTTTCTATTGATTTTAATCACAGGGCATGGTAGTACTAAGAGACGCCCTAGGAGATCTCCTGTATTCCAGGAAAACTCTTCTTTACCTCCATTGTGTAGTTGAAGTCCTATTTCCTCTTGATAGTCAGAATCAATCACCCCAGACAGAACTGTAATCCCCTTTCGTGCCTGTTGAATCAGTGGCATGAGAAGCCCAAAGTTGCCAGGTGGCAGTCTTATCTTCCAGGTCAATGGAATCATTGTTGTTTCTCCAGGTCATTGGAATCATTGTTGTTTCTGCTGGAACTAAGACCTGTAGACCAACAGAGCTTAAGGTTTCAGGTGCAGGAAGCAAATATTTTCCTAATGGATAACTAGGGGTAATAGTGAGTGGTGCCACTCCCATTTCCATCCCTTGATTCCTGGACCCATGGATCCTGGCTATGGGAGAAACAGCACCTTACAGTGGATGCTGATTTGGAGCATACACAGCCTCCTGGAGAACATTACTCCAGCCTGCAAGGTATTGTCACCTAGTTGGCGCTACAGTTGAGTCTTCAAAAAGTCATTCCACCATTCTATCAACACAGCTGCCTCTGGATGATGGGGAACATGATAAGACCAGAGAATTCCATGAGCATGTGCCCATTCCTGTACCTCATTTGCTGTTATATGAGTTCCTTGATCAGAAGCAATGCTGTGTGGAATACCGTGATGGTGGATAAGGCATTCTGTAAGTCCACAGATGGTAGTTTACACAGAATCATTGTGTGCAGGGAATGTAAACCCATATCTGAGTATGTGTCTGTTTCAGTTAGAACAAATCACTGCTCCTTCCAAGTGATGGAAGTGAGCCGATGTAATCAATCTGCCACCAGGTAGCAGGCTGAACACCTCAGGGAATGGCCATATTGGGAGCTGAGTGTGGGTCTCTGCTGCTGGCAGATTGGGCACTCAGCAGTGGCCATAACCAGGTGAGTGGAAGTCCACGTTGCTGAGCCCATGCATAACCTCCATCCCCACCACCATGACCACTTTGTTCATGAGCCCTTTGGGCAATGGCAGTACTGCTGGGGAAAGAGGTTGACTGGTATTCACGGGATGGGTCATCGTATCCACTCGATTATTAAAACCTTCCTCTGCTGAAGTCACCTCTGGTGTGCAATCACACGGGACACACATATCTTCATGTTCTTTGCCCACTCAGAAATGTCTATCCACGTAGCTCTTCCCCAGACACCTTTATCACCAATTTTCCAACCATGCTTCTTCCAAGTTCCTGACCATCCAGACAAACCATTAGCAACAGCCCATGAGTCAGTACACAAATGCACCTCTGACCAGTTCTCCTTCCAGGTAAAATGAACAACCAGGTGCACTGCTCAAATTTTCACACACTGCGAGGATCCCCCTCACCACTGTCTTTTAAGGACATCCTAGAATGGGGTTGGAGTGCTGCAGCTGTTCAATTCCAGGGGGTCCCTGCGTATTGTGAAGAACCATCTGTAAACCAGGCCCAAGTTTTCTCTTCCTCAGTCAACTGACTATAAGGAACACCCCAGGAAGCCATAGTTCTGGTCTGGGAAAGAGCAGGTAATGTGGCAGGAGTGGAGACATTTGGACCACTTCCTCATGTAACTTACTTGTGCTTTCAGGCCTGCTCTGACCCTATATCTTATATATCATTTCCATATGATGGAGTGCAGCTGTGCATGCCCAACGTTATGGCTTAGTGGGTCAGACAACACCCCCCTCACGATAAGCAACTCATGTCTCATGATAACTTAGTGGCCGGTGGTTAAGTGTTCAGTCTCTACCTAAGCCCAGTAGCAGGCTAAAAGCTGTTTCTCAAAAGGAGGGTAATTATCTTCAGTAGATAGTAAGGCTTTGCTCCAATATCCTAAGGGTCTGTGTTCTAGTTTACAGTTCTAAAGCCATGAAAATGTCCCTATTAGAGCAAGTCTATAGAAATGTCCAAATTAAGGCACCAACAAGAGGTTACCTTCACTCAAGAAAGGCCAAGGACATTCAGGGTTCCTCTCTCAACTAGAAAGTCACATGGTGAACATAGCAACATCTGCTAGCTTTCTCTCCAGGCCTCTTGCTTCATGAATCTCCCCAGGAGGTGTTTTCCTTCTTCATCACCATGGATTGCTGGCTGGTAGACTCTCTGCTTCATGGCTCTGTGGTGTTCTCAAAAGGAACTCACTCCAAAATGTTTCATCTTTTATAGGATTCCAGTAAACTGGTCAAGACCCACATAGAATGGACAGGGTCACATCTCTGTGGAGATAATCTAATCAGATTTCCACCATACAGTGTTGAATAGGGTTTAAAAGAAACAGCTGCTTCTATGTGATGGAGGAGTGGCTTTTCTAGGGTACATAAATCATTTCAAACCGGCACCATCTGTGCTGTGATTCTCCTTTAGGGGACAGCCAAGGGCTCCAGACAGCGTCGCTATTTGCCACTGACACTTCCAGCACCATTGAATCTGATGGCTCATATGGCTCAAGTGGCCCTGGAATCATGCAGCTGACAATGCCTTCTTGACCGAAAGGGGGGAAGAAATGTAACAAAATAAGGTTTCGGTGGCTAAGAGATTTCAAATAGAGTTTAGAGGCTATTCTGAAGGTCACGCTTATGCAAGCTTCAGCCAGCTATTGCAAATTGCCATAGCATGCCAAGTTCTAACCAACAATATTCCTGAAACACCTAAAGAATATCCTGGGCTCCATCTAAGATGCTATAAAAGTTTTACTAACTTTATTTTTTCAGAAACTTAAGGCCTCTAGATTTTTCCTATGCCAGATAAGCTCTAGTTTCCTTTTTCTTCCCCATAAGGTTGATGCCCATTCAAATACAGACGTAAAATGGTCAATGCTCAGATATCCTTGCAGATTGACAGAATGAAAAATGAAAGAGAGGAGTTCTATCTGAGAAGTTAAAACATGAGAATGCATGACACAGTGAATCTTGTGGTGGATGATATCTGTGATTAACTGCACAAATAGTAAAAAATTCTTTCATGAACTAGAACATCACAAGGTGTTACTAATAGAGGGGTATATGGGGGAAATGTACTTATTACAAACTATGGACTATAATGAAAAATAATGTCTTAATATCCTTTCCTCACAGTAACAATTTACCATTATTAGAGGTCAACAGTGGGGGGGGGGGGCCGGTAAGGTGTTTTGAATGTTTTACGTTTTCTTTTTAATATTTTTCTCGAATAACGAAAATGTTCTAAAATTGATCATGGTGCCGAACACAAAACTATGTGATGGTATTTTGAGCCCTTGATTGTATAGTTCAGCTGGATTTTATGATGTGTGTATATATCTCAATATAATTTCATTTAAAAAAACCAGAATGGTAAGTGTCAGAGAGGATCCAGAGAACAGGAACACACATTCATCACTGTTGAAAATGTGAAACAATACAGCCACTGTGGAAAGCACTTTGGTGGCCCCTCAGAAAGTTAAGTATAGAATCATCATATGATCTGTCAATCCTGCTTCTAGGCATGTACCAAAAAGTGGAAAGCAGGGACTGAAACAGACATTGGCATACCAATGCACACAGCAGCGTTATTGACAACTAACAAAACATGAATGCAATCGATGCATGTATCATTAGATGAATATTTAGACAAAACGTGGTATATATATACAATGGAATATTATTCAGCAGGATGAAAGGAATGGAGTTCTGCTATGTGCAATAACATGGTCGATCCTTCAAGACCAGTTTTTGAATGGAATAAGCCAAGCACAATAGGACACACGTTGTATGACCTCACTGATATGACATTAGAATAAGCAAATTCACAGAGTCCGAAACTAGAATAGAGCTGACCAGAGGCCAGGGCGGGGGGTTAGGCAATGGGGAGCTAATACTTCATTGGTCTAGAGTTTCCGCTGAGGTTGATGGAACTGTTTGGTAATGGGTGGGGGTGATGGTAGCACAACATCGTGATCATAAATAACAGCAGCGTTTTATACGTTCAACTGCTGTTCAAAGGGGAAGTTCTAGGGAGGGCCATGGTGGCTCAGCAGGCAGGGTTCTCGCCTGCCATGCGGGAGACCCGGGTTCGATTCCCGGTGCCTGCCCATGAAAAAAAAATAGCAAGTTGTATAAAAAAGGGAAAGTTTTAGGTGTATATATGTGAGTAGAATAAATTTTCTTAAAAAAACAAACCACAGGTTTGTACGATGTAGTGAATCCTAATATAACCCATGTACTATAATTAATAGTATAACTTTAATAATATTGTTTCATCAATATTATTACAAAGGTAACCTACTAATGCAAAGTATTAATAATAGGAAAAATTCATACATCAACTGTTAAAACACTGAAAAGTAATCAGACTTCAATTAGAGATATGAATGAAACTGATCTGGTTAGGACTAAGATAAATCAGAATAAAGGATAAAGAAGGATATTGACTGTATATGAAAACTTCAACTTCTGTGTGACACCTAAGGTAGAGATGTTTATTTGGTGCAAAAATTATATTTTCTGTAGTGCAATATCTAATTTGACTTGTACAGTCAGCTTACTCCAACACCATAATTAACGGGACCTCGAATAGGGAGTGAGATCTTGTTGGTCTATACAGTTTAGTGTGGGACCCTGATAACATCCCAGAGTAATTTAGGCAAAAGATAAAAAAGTATTTGCAAAGTACCCTTGAAGGACTTGGGAAAATGGTGGGGAAGACCTGACATTCTCACAAGCACTGGGGACTACCAAATTGGTGGGCCAAGTCTTTGATCTTGGGGCTTGTTCTTATGAAACTTATTCCTGCAAAGGAGAAGCTAAGCATGCTGATAATTGTGCCTGAGTCACCCCCAGAGAACCTGTTTTGTTGCTCAGATGTAGCCCCTCTCTAAGTCAGCTTGGTAAGTGAACTCATTGTCCTCCCCCAGCCCCATGTGGGGCATGACCCCCAGGGATGAGCCTGGCCCTGGCATCATGGAATTGAGAAAGCCTTCTTGACCAGAAGGGGGAAGAGAAATGAAACAAAAATAAAGTTTCAGTGGCTAAGAGTTTTCAAAAAGAATAAAGAGGTCATTCTGGAGGTTATTCTTATACAGCATATGGATTTTTTTTCAGTTTTTGGTGTATTGGAGTTGCTAGAGTACCTGAAACTGTTGACCTGACATCCAATAGCCTTGATTCTTAAAGACAATTGATTAACTATAGAGCTCTAAAGTTGTGACTGTGTGATTGTGAAAACCTTGTGACTGACACTCCCTTTATCCAGTGTATGGTTAGATCAGTAAGAAAATAAAGACAAAAAATTAATAAATAATAGGGGGTTGGGGAGGATGGAATGTGCAGGTGTTTTTTTTTTACTTTTATTATTAATATTTTTTGGAGTAATGAAATTGTTCAAAAATCAGCTGTGATGATGAATGCACAGCTTCATCATCAAATGTAATGATGATACAATGAACCACTGATTGCATGCGTTGGATGATTATATAGTATATGAACATGTAATATATATCAGTAAAACTGCGTTAAAAAATAATAATAGGGAAAACTATGTGTGGCAAAGGGTACATGGAAACCTCCATTTTCTGCACAATTTTTCTGCAAACCTACAATTTCCCTAATTAAAAAAAAAGCACACAGTTATTTTGTTTATCGTTTTAGAATCACGAGAGCTTCTACCAATCTAATACGTGAACTTTGAAAAACAATCCATGGCGATACTTTTTAGTTGCTTGTTGGCAAAACATAAAACTTATTGAAAGATCTCTCAGCAAAGTCTATTTTTGTGTGTGGTGAATGTGGGAGATTGACTAAGATGGCAGCAATCTTGTGTTGTTTGTCCTGTTTTGTTTGTTATGTTAGTGGCCATGCCATCTTGACCACATAGGAACCGAGAGGGCTCTTATTCTACATGCTTTGGTGATGGCTCTGAGCCTGAGTAAATTCGAGGAAAGATGGTGTGTGAAAACTGAAAGACTAAAGACAAATCTAAGAAAATATACCTATCTTTTACAGAAAAGGCATATTTCTGTTTTATAAGGGAAAGAAGGGAAAGCATCCCAGGCCCTTTGCCTGGGAAGGCAACTCTGCGAGGCTGTAAGGCCCCTAGCACAAGTGCTCAGGTGGGAGCCAGCTGATGGGGTTCACAATTCCGGGGCAGAATCCCCTCTGCTGAGATCACTGCTGAAAGGCAGAAGGTTTCTCTTCTATTCCAAAATAGGAGAGTCTTAATCACTTTGAGGAAGCTGCTTTGAATGTACATTAAGTGAAACTACCAGAACCTAAAGCAAAACCCCATTTTAACCAAGCTAAATATTCCTGACACTTTATACGCATTTTCTAAGTCTCTTTTCATAGTGGTTTGTCCTCCTCCTCCTCCTCCTCCTTCTCCTTCCTTTCCTATTCTCTTTCTCCTCCTCTGACTTCTTCTTCTTCTTTGCCAGCATCACCTCTGTCATGAGCCTGCTTAAAGAGGGCATTTGTTTCATTTGTTTTTCACACAAACCATTGCCCTTATTGACCTGTAATCTAAAGTCAAGCAAGTGTCAGAACTCCGAACTGTCCACAAAGCTCATTCCCTGTCCACTGAGCAGGGGTACCTCAGAGTACTTGCACACCAACAGATTCCCCCATAAATTCTCACCTATCACCCCAAGCTAAGGGTTCTTGGAGCATCAGTTGATTTTTCCTAAGCACAGGTACTTGGTCTAGATATGGAAGCTGGACTCAAAGTGCTCATCTCTGCATTGGCCTGACCCAAAAGCCACATCAGCAAAGGCCAGGAGAGATAGTGGAACCACTCAGAGTCTCTCTCCTAAAGAGTCCAAATGAAAATCATAGAGCGTTTCCTGAAAAAGTTGGGAGGGAAGCAGAAACTGAAAGGCATGCAGCGTAAGCCTCGAGCACTAGAAGCCCCAAGGCTGGAGAAACAAGGGGTAGGCAGAAGCTAAAGGTAAGCAGGATACTAGAAAGTGGAAAATGATGACAAATATAAAAGAGAAGCGAGGTCCTTGGTTGTGTAGTGGCATGAACAGTAGAAAACTAGAAAATGCCTGCCACTCTAGACCAACAAGAGAATCCGGTTCCTGGAGACGCTTTTGATTCTGCATACTTCCCATTCCGTTGTTGTACATTCCATTCCCCACGAGACTTGGCAGTTTGTAATTTCCCATGAAGGTGGTAGAGATTTCTGCCTGCATGTGTTCTTCAAACATCCCCAACTCTCTCACACTTAAGAATGTCTATTAAATATAAAATACCATAGGGATTCATTGGCTAACCTAGGAATTCCAAACCTGCTCTCACCTCCACTGGCATTGACGCTTCTATTCCAGAAAATCCCAAGGTTCATTGTCCATTTTTACTGAATTGACCACTTGCCTGTTTTGAAAATGCTCCAAAGCTTGTTATTTCCACAATGACTTTATACCCTCTTTTACAGACTTCTCACACTGACTCTAGCTACCCAAATAAAAGCACTGATTCATTACTTGAGGTATCATCTTTTTCCTAGGCAATTTCAAGTGCATTGACTGCTTTGAAACTTGTGATAATCCTATGAAGTAATACAAGTAACATTACTAATTTTGTATAATGCTGTATGCATCATTTAAAGGCAATGTTCACCTGCACAACTGCATTTGATTAGATCCATTTAACAACCCTGGGATGTAAGTTCTTTTTTCTCATTTTACAGATGAGGAAACTGAGCTTTGGGGATGGCAAGGAATCCACCAAATTCATAGAACGAAGATTTCTATGGGGCTTTATGGTCTCCATGTCAGTGTTAAAATGCCCTGTGGTCTTTTTTCTGCAACAGCCTGTTCTCAGATGTGCTCCTGCGGTGTTGGAGAGCATTGGAGAGTATCCAGTTGCTTGACTCTATTTTTGAAGTCAAAGGTCCTTTAGGTTTCGTGTGTACTGTCCCATGTGAATGCGGTAGGCGCAGCTGCAGCAGTACTCACAGATGGCTATTGAACAAGGAGACCCACCATCGTCTTCCACAGGTGCGCTAATAATTCATTGATCCTATCAGTTTGGCACCTAGACCTGCTTCTCTAGGGTCACTTAATTTGATAAATGTGTATCTCAGAACTCAGGCTACCCGAGGCAAAGCATAGCTCTAATACAGGGGCTTTTTTTTTTAATACCAGGAAATTGATACATTCAGTGTGGCAAATCAAACCAGTCTGCTGAAACACGTTGGACTATTTCAGCTTATGAGACAGAATGCTGAGATGATTTTGGTTTAAGAGAAGGAGAGAGGGGAGGAAGACAGAGAGAGCCATAGCAAAAGACTCACAATATAAATTGTTCTTTGTTTTTGTCTGTAACAATGTGGCTGCTCTAATGAGAGCACACTAAGCTTGTCCTTTCATCACTCTTTAAATAAGAACGTGATGCTCAGTACCTTATCTTCCTGCCTTTTGAAAGCCAAGGGAGTTTAGATTTGTTTGCCTAGTACATTGCTGTCCTTCCTGGGCACACAGGTGGCCGATGCAGTTTATAATCGTGGCTTTGGTGATCAGAGCAGCATTTCACAAGTGACGAAGTAAACAGCACATGAAACAGCGTGAGTGGATTCCGGGGGACTCCACCACTGAAGTACTGCAGACGGAGGAGTTTAGGTAAACAGTCGCACACCCACGGCACACAACCCCGCGCCATCAATCAAGGCTTTCTTGCTATTGCCAGGTGTGCCCTCAGATGCTTCAAAACAGAGTTCCAGGCACCCACTCGCCAGTAGGTCAGACCTGCTCCAAGATGAAACCTACTTGCCGTTTACGACTTAGGTGAGACTTAGCGGACGAGAGCGCCCAGGATGGGTCTCGGTAACACGACAAATGGAGCACGTGACCAGCGTGATGTAGGTGACAATGCAAAATGTGCCCATTGCCGTATACATGCACATCTATGCACGCACATATAAGTGTGCATGGGGACACTGCGTGTTCTTATCGCAAACACCAGTTAGAGCTGTCCACGTGCCATATTCCAATACTACTGCACTGACTCCCCCACATAGCATGTGGTTCCATACCTCTGAGCCTTTGCACAACCTGTTCCCTCTACCTGGGCTGCCCTTCCTCTAGCAGGTGCTTACAACTCCTATTGATACTGCAAGACTTCAAGATTAAATCCTAGCATCAAGCCCTATCTCCTTCCTTCCTCTGCTACCTGCTGCCCCTCTCCACCCTTGCCAACCCCACGCGAAGTGGATCGCTCCCTCTTCTGTGCTGGCAGTGTGCTTTGGACATCTCTCTGCTGTCCATTTCTCATACTGATTTATTATTATTTTTGTTATTGCTATTATTTCTGCGTCTGCCTCACTAATAAATTGTAAGCACCTTGAAGACAGGAAGACTGCCTTATCTAGCTCCAGTACCCAGTAAATGTTCAGATATGTGACAGATAAATGTACAGATTAGTATTTAGAAGAAGAAAGAAGTGGGGAAAGAATAAAAGACTAATGCAGACCCCAATGTTCACACTTGAATCATTAAAACAGTGTTACTGACATGTGTACTCCCCTTTAAATTGAAAATTTCTGTACTAAGATACTTTGAGCTTCCTTTAATATATCATTTGGGAATGTATTCAGTTGTACACATTAAAAAGACAAACAACCAGTTTACACAAACAAGGGTTTGTTTTCTCACATAAGAAGTCTGGAGGGAAGTGACTGCTGACATTGGGCCAATGGCTCATCATGGACAGGGTTGTAAAATTCTTCTGAATTATCACCTCAAGATGGTGCTTAAAGCTCCAAAGATGATTTTAGCAATCCAGGCAGGAAGAAGTAACGGGGCAGAGGGGAGTGTCTGCTTCCTCCCCAGACTTTTGTTCGTATCTCACTGGCCAAAACGAAGTCGCATGACAGAGGCTAAGCCCCCGCGCTAGAGGTGATGGAATACCTTCATCCTGACGAAGCCAGACGTGGTCCGTTCCTAGCCCAGCGGTGGACCCCGCGGCTACTTCAGCACTCTGTCGGCAAAACTAAATCAGGATTCTGTGGGCAATGAAGGAAGAACAACTGACTACCAGGCAGGCAACCAAAGCATCTACAATTTCAGAAAATACCTCGGTGCTTTAAAAGTAAAGCATCACATGAGGATGAAAAATAATCAACATTGGCGCTTCCTGTGAACCTTGGGGTGCCATCTCAAAGACCCACTGAACGGAAGGGCTGACACCCCTTGACTGACCCCCCGCCTCTAGGGCCTGAGGCTACAGCCAGGCCTTCGCAACAGTGCCCCATAGTGCACTGAGCAATGACGTTTAAACAGGGAAGCCTACCCAGATTTGCTCAAATTTCGATTTTATGATATTACTACAATGAAAAATCCTGTCCATTCAAAGAGCCTCTGGGGAAAGGTATTGACACCCTGCTCATGGAAGTGTAAATTGAAATCACATATTTTGAAAAGCAGTTGAGCATTATTTAGTCAAATTAAAGATATACACCCCCTATGATGCAGCAATTCTATTCCTAGATTTTAAAAATACCACCCTAGAGAATCATGCACAACCAGGAGACACACACGAAAAGTTTCATAACAGCAGAATGGGTAAAAAAATATACATGCATTATTCACACAGTGGGATACTGCATGGTAATGAAAACGAATACACTAGAGATATTCAACCTTAATGAAGCCTATAAACAATGTAGAACAAGAGAGACAAAGACTCAAAATGATATATATTGTACTGTTTTCTTTATATGAAGTTCCAAAGCAGGCAAGACAAAACTATAGTGTTTAGGGATACAGAGGTGATAAAAATAGAAAGAAAAGGAAAGTTGGAATTACCATGAAAGTCAGAGCAGTGGAATTCTCTTGGGTTGGAAGAATTGTCTGGGGAAAAGTAACATGAGGACTTCTGGGGTGCTGATGTGTTCTGTTCCTTAAAATGTGGTTACCTGGTGTTCATTATGTATTGTACTGTACATTTTTGTTGTATGCACTTTTCGGTATATATGCCACAGTTAATGATTTTTTTAAAGAGATGAAAAAAAGAAGAAGAACAAGTGCAGAAATAGTCCAAACAAAAACCTATGGTTAAAAATATCACTGAAAATGCAGACATTGTCTTCCTGACATGAGAATCCATTTTAATGGACATAAAGACCCTCTCTGTAGTTGTTTATCAGGTAGGTAAAACTGATTTAAAAAAAAAAAAGGGTAGAACAAAAACACTGTCCCTCCGGTACAGTGTGAACAGTGTAGCGTAAAATAAAGCTTTACAGAAAAATAAATAAATTCACGATCCAGTACTTTTCAGGGCTCCTTCGTTCTTGCTGTAGTCTCAGAAATGTGGTCGCATTCTCCCTCCTCAAAACCCATTTTTGAAGCTACTCCTGGAAGCCAGCACTTACAGACCTTATGGCTGTGACAATATTTTATTTCTCTAAATAAGAAGGAATTCACAAACTTCCTTGACGTTGGGAGACAGAGAGTCGCATCCAGGGTAATTGCATCCTGCCTGTTTCAGCTCCCCGGGGCTGCAATCGGATCCGGGCCTCTTCTCCGTTTCCGTGCTAAGCTGGTGTGCACTGCTGCTCAGTGCACCAAACAGCTGCCACGTCCCTCCCAGGCAGCTGCTTCCTGAGGCTGTGTGCAATGCATCTGATACCCTGGCGTCTCAGCACATCGGCTCTAAGACCCATGACACGACTCAGTGTACAGGTAAAAAGTACATCTTCAGAGCTCAAGGTTTGCTTTGGGTTGCTCTTTTTGTAAGCACTGTTGATCAGCATTTTATGGGGAAGCTTGAGTTCTCTTTGGAAGAAAATATCCAATCAGCTGAGTGGCTTGAATTTTTGCCCTCGAATCAAAGAACCTGAGCTACAGCAGGTAGCAGGGGAGGTCTGTGGCGAACAGGACGACTCTGGAATCTTTGAAAAAGCTAACCGTATATCCAGGTTACTACTCTACTTGGAGTTAGCAGGATGCCTACTAAACACACCAAATTAAAGGAGAAGGGGCAAAAATAGAGATAGTGCAGTGAACTTGAAGTTTTGCTTTTTTAGTTGCTGGAAGGATATATTTAAGTTGTTAGATATTGTAATACATCGAAGAAGACGAATTTTGTAAAAGGAGAAAGGAGTCTGCTGGAAAAACAAAGCGAGACAAAGTATATACAGAAGAGAGAGATGCAAGGAGAAATAGAGGAAAACAGAGCTAGAAAAAGAGACTAAAAGCAGAGAGAAAGACTGAAAGACAGACCTAGAAAGAGAGTGAATGGAAAGTTGCCTTGTCTTTGTTCTCTTCTTTATGTCAGGATTAGAACTCCTTGTGCCTCTGCAGATTAGTACTGCACTGAAACCCATTTAATTACGGTGATGGACGGCATGCGTGTCACCGTGTTCTCACTCGCCTAACTCCTAATGAACTTTAAATGTGGCCTTTGAGAAAGATAACCAGGCTCGCTGTGGGTTTGCGTTCACCCGTGTTAATGACAGGCGGGAAGGCAGATTAGCTGCTGCCTGCCTGTGACTCACTGCCCTGTGCATTTTACCACCGGCCTGGGGAGGCAGGAGCGGAGTACACGCCCCTGGCTGCATCAAATCCAGGAGGCTGTCATCGAAAGAAGTTCTCTAGCAAATGAGATCATTTGTACCAGGAGCAGAAAGAGCTCCGGTTATTGTTTTGTAAGCAGTTGGGTCCTAGGGGATCCTTCCGGGCGATGAGCAGCTTCAGCTAGAAATAACTAAACAGGTTTTAAAAGACAGGGAGCGGTGGTAGGGAGGGTGTTAATGAGCTCCAAGCAGCAAAAGAGCTGCAGCAGAATTAACTGAGACGTTCTCAGGGTGGTGCCACAGGGCTGAACAGCCTGCCCGGAGCTTCAGCCTCCCTCGGAATGAAAGGTGAATTTGTGTCGAAGGGCCTTAGGAAATAAGCCCTGCCCAGTAGGGTAGGGAGAAATCCATGAACCTCACTGAGAAAGGACGCGCCGCGGCCACACCTCCCTGCCCCCCTCCCAGAGTGGGTGGACTTTAGGGAGCCCATAAGTGTTAAATCTTCTGGCCTGGACTGAAGAAGTCGGAGCCTGGCCATCTGGGAGAGAAAATGATGGAACTAGCTGCCCGGCGTGTGGAGAAGCTATTTGTTTTGACCACTGCTGCTGTCATTTTCCTGTAAATTAAGCCCACAGGACAGTGAAACCAGTACACTGAGCCGAGAAAAAGTTTTCTCCTTGAGCAATGGGGTGCTGCTTTTGGCCCCCCGTGTCCCCTGAGCATTCCCTGGTCCAGATGGGGAGGTTTCTCCACTATGGCCTAACCTTGCACATTTAGCTCCCTAAGCAGATCATTTTTAATACCCCGTTCTCTGTTCAATAGCATTATTTTCAGCAATAATCTCGAAATAAAAATTTTAAACAATGCGGCCAAAAAAGGAAGTGAGAATTTCACAGGCAGTAAAAATGTTCTCATATTATCCTTCACATATATAATCTTGCCAGTAGGATGAGATAAAGGGGAGAAGAGGGAAGGATTAAAAAATAGACATTTATGTACATAAAAGGAAAAACCACAGCTATTTTTTCAAGAGTTTTATATCTACCTTGCAGTTCGAACTTTGGTCCTTTCTTTACAATCTAATATAATAATATTTTATATAAAGGATTGTCCAGCAACTCTTAAGTAAATTTTAATAAAATCAGAATGTCTTCAAAAAGTACAATCCAGGCAACTATTAAATCATATAATTGAGGTGAGATTTTTACTTTCTGGATTTATTATTTTTATAATGATTATAATTTTCAAAGAAGCATACATTTCTAATTAAAACTGAGTAAAATATTTCACGTATGAACTAAAATTTGCACTTAGCAACAATAATATGCCACACAGCTTTACAATGTTTCGCCCCTTTAAATTCTGAACACAAATGAAAACTCAAAATTGTTAAGAAGGATGACAGAAATTAAGTGATTCAAGTTCCATTTCATTATCTCTTGCTGTCATTGTTTATTTCAAACCTCCTGTTTAAGTGCAGGAATATGTATTATGATTGGAGCTGGAGACACAATCGGCTCTTGGAGCCATCTCAAACAATTCCAAGCAATTACAAACTGACTCGAAATAAAAGCTTGTAGCTGGTCTGCCTGGGGTGGAGGTGGGGGTTACATAGCTGAATTAACTTCCATTGTAAAATAATGCTTATTGACCAGGATAAATAATTTAGAATTTACTAACTTGAAGGTTACATGCAACAGTAGCCACAGCTACTATTTAAATTTTAGTTCTTTAAAGATTTTGTTTTTCCGGAAAGAGTATTTTATCATGGTAATGTTTAGAACTGGGGGCCCATGGTCATACTAAAAAACAGATCACATTTTTGTCATTTTAATTATTGTTTTTCAATTCTTTACAGATTTGCGTCCCCTTACTGTCGGACACCACACCCACAGCCCTGCCCTGGGTATGCCTCTTCCTGTTCTCCTCTGCCATGACTCAGGGTCCAGGAATTACCTCCGCAGGGGCAGTGCAGAGCATCTCAGGGCCACCTGACCAGGTGAGGAGGAGGGGCGTGGGGGGCAGTCCCGCTCACCCAGCCTCTGCCCTGCCGAGCCCTCCACCAAGCACCTGTGCTCCCCGTGGCTCTCTCATTCTTCCCAGCGGCTCACGGGAGGGGTTTAACCCCAGTATTTGGAAGTGAGGAAGACTAAAAAAGTTAAGTGACTTCACAATGACCCAGTGCTCATAATGGTCAGAATCAGGATTAAAATCCAGATGAGGGGCCCAGGACCCAAGGCTCCAGTTACCTGCCGCAGGTGAGCACAGAAGATTCCATGGCACCCATAGCAGATGGCGTAGGGCACCCTTTCTGCAAATGAAGGCACAGCAGACTTCCTGAGGGTCTCACTGCTCTAATTAACACAGATCCAACAGTCCCGGGGTCTTTCCTGAATTTGAGGCATTAACCCTTTGAATGCCATTGGAACACTAACCCAATGCCAAGAAGGGTCTCCCGTTTGACTCTAGGAGACAGAGACATTTTTTCACTACAGGGTGTCTGGGACTCTCTCTTTCTTCCCTTTTTTTTTTTTTCTTTTGTGATTCTTTTTTTAACCTACTTCCTTAACCACATCTGTGTCTTGGGTGAAATTGCTGGAGCTATCACAATAAGTTCCAGAGAATTTCTCCTTCTGGACCTTGAATATTACATATAGCTCCAAAGAGCTAAGAGATTCTTTTTATGTCCTCACGATTACTAAAGCTTATGGGGAACATCTTGTGTCTCTCGTCTCCCTGCTACATTAAAATATAATAAGGTAGCTCTCCATATGGCCAGTGTGTGGCTGAGTCTTATTTATTGGTTAGTGTTGGTGAGTATTGATTATACATGAGTATGAATGACCAGTATAATATTTTCCCTAAGGGGTGCATATTGCAGTTTATAGAATCAGGCCACACAAAAAAAAACTTCAGATCATATAATAAGTGCAAGATTTGGCAAAAAGGAACTTGTCATCATGTTCTCTCTTCTCTCCACTTCCAGGGAGAGCTGCTCTGTCTCCTTTTTATTGTTATACTTTGCTTATGAGCGGAGGCAAAAATGGCACTGCAAGGGGAAGGACTCCATTCACCAACAGGCCGTGGGTGGCCGGGGGACGCTAAAGGAGAGCCCGGGTCCCTGAGCTGGTACACGACGAAGCCTTCTCTGTTGTGTGCCCCTGGAGGCACCCCTCACCCCAGAGTCTTCAGAGCCACACAGACAGGGGAAAGCAGTTGAGCACTTCTTCTCTTTCCATAGCTAGTAGAGAGACATGTGTTGTTGCCAGTAATTTTCTTTTCCCTACTGCCAGGAGGGAAATGAGAGGTGCAGCCCCTTGAAGGGCAGTGTGGGGGGTCCACAGGAGGCTAGGGGTGGGGTTGCCATAGGATCCTGCAACCCCATTGCTCAGTGTATACCTGGAGGAACTGAGTGTGGGGACACGAATGGACATTTGCCCACTGGTGTTTATGGTGGCAGTGTTCATGATCCATAATGAATGGAGGTGACCTAAGCGTACAACAACTGAGGAATGGAAGGGGGAACTGTGGTGTATACACACAATGGACTACTAAGAGGCTGCAAGAAGGAGTGAGGTTGTGAGGCATGCCACTAGGTGAATGAAACTTGAGGACTTTGTGTTGAATAGAATGGCAGAAACAAAAAGACAACTATTATCAGTCCTCAATCATATGAACTAACTATAATATAAAACTCTGTGAACTGAAGTTGAGAGCATGGGCTATCAGGGTGGAACTTATTGTAAAGGGTCCTAGACTGTCAGCTCTTACAGCAGTCACATATATTCAGGAGGTGTAACTGTTAATTCTTAATTCTCAGATACTGAGCTGTTGATATTTAACACGGTCTTTCCCAGAAACTTTGAGTATGTATGTGGCAGCTGAGACTCAGAGTTAGGGCTCTGAAGCTATGAAAGTCAACAGTACCCCATAGAGAAGCTGTTTAAATAGCTGAAAAAAGGATCAGGCTTCAGCTAGAGATATGAATGAAACTGAATTGGAGAGGACTAAGGTAAACCAGAAGACAGGGTAAAGGATGATATGGTCCATATTTTAAAGCCTCAACTTCTGTAAGAGACTAAAGGGAGAGATGTTTATTTGGTGCAAAATTTATATTTTGGGTAGTGCATTTCCTAATTTAACTTGTATGGTCAGTTTAGTTGAACATTATAAGTACATGGAATCTTGAATAGGGCGTGAGATTTTGTTGGTTTGTCTGTCCAGATTTGTGTGATGGCCCGATAAATCCCAGAGTGATTTGGGCAGTGAATAAAGAAGTATTTGCGAAGTCCCCTCAGGGGACTGGGGAGAAAGGAGGAAATATTCAACTTCCCCATCTGAAGAATTTCTAATACTCTCACAAGCAGTGAGGACAACCAAATCAATAGGCTGAGCCCTCAGTCTTGGGGTTCGCCCCTATAAAACTTATTCCAGCAAAGGAGAAGCTAAGTCTACTTAAAAATTAGGCCTAAGAGCCACCCCCAGAGAACCTTTCTTGTTGCTCAGATGTGGCCTCTCTCTCTAAACCAGCTCAGCAGGTGAACTCAGTGCCCTCCCCACTGTGTGGGACAGGAGATCAGGGCTGTGAATGTCCCTGGGAATGTGGACCTGACTCCTGGGATGAGTCAGGACCCAGCCTCAAGGGACTGAGAAAGCCTTCTTGACCAAAAGGGGGAAGAGAGAAATGAGACAAAATAAAGTTCTAGTGGCTAAGAGATTTCAAACAGAGTTGAGAAGTTACCCTGGAGGTTATTCTTATGCATTATATAGATATCCCTTTACAGTTTATGGTGTATTGGAGAGGCTGGAGGGAAGTACCTGAAACTGTTGCACTGTGTTCCAGTGACCTGGATTCTTGAAGATGATTGTATAAAGGTAAAATGTTTACAATGTGACCGTGTGATTATGAGAACCTTTTGTCTGATGCTCCCTTTCCCCAGGGTATGGACAGATGAGTAAAAAAATTATGGATATAAATAAATAAATAAATAACAGGGGGACAAAGGGTAAAATAAATCGGGCAGATGGAAACACTAGTGGTCAATGAGAGCGAGGGGTGAGGGGTATGGTATGTATGAGGTTTTTCTTTTTATTTCTTTTTCTGAAGTGATGCAAATGTTCTAAAAAATGATCAGGGAGAGGAATACACAACTATGCGATGATAAAATGAGCTATTGATTGTGCACCATGAATAGAAAGTGTGTGTGTGAAAATTTCTCAATTAAAGAAAAAGTACATCAGTTAGGATTAGATTCAGCTGCATATAACAGGAGCCCAAAAAAGTGCTTACATAATATGCAGGTCTATTTTCCCTCACATAAAAGAAGTCCTGAGGTGAACAGTTGAAGGCTATAATGGCAGTTCTGCAGTCGTCAGGAATCCAGACTTTTTTCCTCTTTCTTCTCCATCAGACTTGGCACGTGGCTTCCATCTTCAGGGTCCAGAATGGCTGCTGGAATGCCAGGCATCGTCTCTGCCTTCTAAGAGAAAAAAGGAGGTAGGAGAGGGGCAAAAAGCATACCTCCACCAGCTGAGGAAATAGTCATAAAGATTTCTGGAAGCCCAACAAACATCTCCTACTTAAGGGGGCCTGGAAATGGATCTCTATGTCTTGGCCACCCAGAAGGGCATCCTGGGGTCTGCCCCAAGCCAGGTGCCAGCCCTGGGCGGAGAGCCTCTCCCCTGCACTCTGCTTGCCCCTCAGAACCTCTGCTATGCATGCGTTATTATAGCCAGAGGAGCGATAGGGAGCATCAGTCCAATGACCTGAGTTCAATTTAACTATCATTTGAATAGTGCTTTAGCATTTGTAGGGCTCCTCAAAACCTCATTTAATTCTCCAAAACATCTCTTGAGATAAATAATATTCCCAGCCTGATTTTTTAAGGGAGGGAACTGAGGTCCAGAAAGGTCTGAGTAATGGCCTCACAGTCACGTGGCTAAAGTCAGAACTAGGGCTAGCACTCAACTCTCCAACCTACCTAGCCTGACTTTTTTCTTTCTGTTTTTTAAAGGAATTACAGACATTGAAAAGTTGGGAATATTACAAAATGCCTACCCAGAATTAACAAAGGCAGATTTTCTTTTTCTTTTTTTCTTTTTCCGAGCTTTTTTCCTTTTAGATTAAATAAACAAGACAATCCTGAGAAAGCTGAAGTCTGCAG
>PVIY010001329.1:0-45498 GCA_004026745.1 Myrmecophaga tridactyla | reverse complement strand
TGATTTTCTTTTTCTTTTTTTCTTTTTCCGAGCTTTTTTCCTTTTAGATTAAATAAACAAGACAATCCTGAGAAAGCTGAAGTCTGCAGTGGGATGGAGGATGAGTTCTAAAGGTGGCGAATAGAAAGGCATGAGTCCTGGGCTCTGCGCCCACACGGAGACCTCACCGCTCACCCCAGTCTCTGACATCTGCAGGAGGAGATTCCAGTGGCAGCACACCACTCACCATCATCGTTCCTGTTGATTGGGGTGAATAAATGTCTCCGTTTTTAACATCACAAGATAAAGAGAAGATTAAGAACAACAACAAAACCTCCATTCCAGAGCTTAGAGAACTGGGATGTCCAAAGGAAACTGAAGATAATGTTGCTTTCTGTAAAAGCAAAGACTGTATCCGACTGCATAATGGTCTGTCGTTTACAGGGCTCAGCCATCTGTAAGTATTTATGGTCTGGAGTCTGGCCCTGAGAAAACGTCCCCTCCAGCCCAGCTGCACACTGGAGGCGGAGAATGTATGGATGGGTCCGTGTCCGGCACACAACAGCCCGGAGGAAAGAAGGGTAGGAAGGAAATACATTCCTCACAGCAATCTTGAGTGTGACCGCAGCATTATCTCTCTTCTACTTAAGAAGATCAGTTCCACTGGGGCAGGAGGGGACATCCAGGAACTGTTATCTCATGGAACCCGGCTCCCGACCATCTCCCCAACTCAACCACTAAGGTCAGAAATAGGAGCCATTCTTTTTGATCAATATTAAAAGAAGATCATTGACAGGACTGACAAAAGTGCTTTTTAAATTCAAACCGCCAGCTTTATTTTTCATATTCTCTAACTCACAAAAGTAACCAATCTATATAGAAATTTTAAACTTCTGCAGAAGACGTCATTTTAGCCTTTGCATGGCAGCTTCAAGAATACAAAACAGTCCAACTGGAAGATTGTTTTCAATATTAGAATGTATTTTTTCACAGACAATTTGACTTCCCCGGGCTGGTGGGGGGAAATGGGGAGGAGCAACTTCTGAAGACGTAGTGACTGTCCGGTTCTGCTGGCAAGGCTGCGTCAGAAATGGCAAGACACTGATTTGCACAGAGCCAGCATTAGGAACTCAGAGTCTGAATACTGCACCATCCTGCCATGTGCCCGTCCCCCAGGTAAAATTCTGAGGAATTGTAAAGATCAATTGTATTCCTTCAAGGAAATTTGAGGGTATTTCTGATTTGTATGTCCTAATTTCTATAATTAAAATAATGTTTTGCTCACAGGAAATTTGAATTAAAAGGCAAACAACTGTATACCCAAGGATATTTACTTTTAATAAAATTTTAATAAAATTCTTTTCTCTCTTGCATTAGCACTGACATGGCTTTTTTTGATCTTCACCAACCAAATCATCAATTATTTTTAAAATAGAAAATGATCCAGGTTGCCCAATCTTTCAGAGCAATAAGTTGAACAGAGGACAAAGTAAAAGTTCACCTTTTCCCTACGACATCCTGGGATCTCCCCCTAACACTGTCCTCTAGATCCATGTCCGGGGACCACGATTAGGTGAAACTGTGTTTTAACAAAATCCTATAGCTTTATCCAGTAATAAACCACCTTGGACAAAGTCCAAACTAAAATGCCAAGTATTGTATTATGCATAATAGCAGGTCACGTTTATGCGAGGTCCCAATGCAACCATTCATACATTTTTATTTCTTTTTATTCCATTTCTTAACTTGATTGGCATGCCTACACAATGGCTCTGTTTCTCTTGCTTTGTTGTGGTTGTATGTTTTAATGAACACCATACCTCTCCCTTCTGAAAGGCACTGAACTCCACGCTGCATCTACGGAATCTGTGCAGTTTCTTTCTGGGATATAAAACGAGAGCTTGGAGTCAATTGTCCAACAAACACATTTATTAAATGAAGCTTTCCTCAGATGTTGACCATTCTTGGGCTCCAGGCATTTGCTTGTCTGTAAATACAATTCTGAATGAAACAGGTGGACTGGGTCCCTGCCTGTGTGGCAGTTATAACCTGATGGGGGAGACAGCAAAAAGCAACTACCTAACTATCCCTTGTGTTAAGTGGAGGGAGGAAACAATAGGACACTCTGATGCAGAATAATGCAGTGCAAACAGCCGTGACAAAAGCAGACTAGTCAAGGTTAACTCTCAGATGTGCAACATTTAAGACAAGCCCTAGAAGACGAGAAGAACCCAACCATGCCAAGGAAAGAGAAGAGAATTCAGCAGAAGAAAAGCATAGACCATCCTCTCTCCTTGTCCCTGCCTGCGTCCCTTCAGCCAGCTTTCATCCCATAGGCCTGGCCCTACTTGCCCTCAGAAGCTTTCCTTGCCTTCCCTGCCCCCTTGGCTCTCTTTCTTCAATGGCCCCCTCTGGTATTCCGTCTGTTTCCCCACCTTACCGTTGAACCCTATGCTGGGCTGTATTGTCCCCGGATGGTTCTTGGGGTTAAACTTGTCTCCCCAACAAGTTTTGCAAACCCACTGAGGACAGGGGGCCCCTTTTGTCCCCCCTCCTAGTGTGCTGTGGTGCTGGGGTGGAGCCGGGGTGGGCTGCATTGAACTGAACTGCAGCCGCGAGGCCGAGCGGGGCCGGGGAACAGCCACAGCTCAGCTGTTTTTCTAGCTGCATCTGCTCCCATTAGACGAAATGCAAATAGATAGGCTCCATCTCTCTCCATTCTATTTAGCATTTATATGACACCTTTCACCACGGAGAAGTGAGTAAGTGGAACCAGAAGTGGCTGCTGCATGTGCTCATCCCCCAGCCGGGCTGCAGCCCCACATCTGGTCCCCACCTGCCCCAAAACCCCTCCTTCCCTAAGGCCAGGCTGCAGGCACTGCTGCTTTGCTTTCAGCAGAACTCTTCCCACCAAGCTGCACACTGTTGAAAGAATGCATTGTCCACGCTGAAGGGAGTACCTGGATCGCACGTTACAGATCTGAGCTGTTAAGTGATAAATGAGCAATGAAAAGCATCCTGACATCACGAGGGTGTTCCTGAACATGGTGTCTGGGCAGCCCCACCAGCACGCAACTGCGTGCACAGAACTGATGTTGGGGCCAGAGCCTGGTTTAGGAGCCGCCACGTTGGGTCAGTCCGAGATCATGGGGTTTTTCTAGATTCTGCCCCCCCACACAGACACTTTATAGGAACTGCCAGACTCGCAACTCTGCAAACTTTCTTGGAGAGTGGGGCTCTCTTCATCCATATGAAAATGTGCTGCTCGAAGTACTCCCAGGGTTTGAAGCAGTCCCTCAGCACCCCAGGTTCTAGAAGCCCTTTCCCAAGTTCAGAAAGCGTCCAGATCTGGAACGGCCCCCGGCAGAGCCCACGCCACATCCTCCACCTCTCCTGGCTCCCCCAAACCCCAGCCCTGCCGGGGAGTCCATGGCAGACCCTGCGGGTGCCAGAGCAGCCTAGCTGATGTTATAAGACACAACAACTCGGGTCTGAAGGGCCCCTTTTACAACCCTTTAAAGAGCACCTTAACTCCTGGAGTGCAGCCTGGGGAGGGCTAGACGCAACCCGTTTTCTGACCCAGTAATGCTGCAGAATTCTAAGTTTTTAGGGAAAAATCTGAACATTGGTCAACAAAAGCAGTAGAAGGGCTGGACTCATTTCCTCATGGCTCAGTGACCCCTAAACTGCCTACAGAGATCCCGGGAGTCACTGGCGGACAACAGGTACATCACTCGACACTGCCATGCTTTCGACAAGCTCTACCCCAGAGAGCTGAGCTGGTTCTGCTGTTCATGGTAACAGAGGGAAGCAAGTGTAATGGTCGGGAATGTGTGCTCTGAAGTCAGATAAAAAAAAATCCCTGGTCCCATCTCTTCCTAGTGGTGTGAATTTACACAAGTCTCTGAGCATCTTGGTTTGCCTCTCTGTAAAATAGGGAGAAATGATGGCATCGGTCACCCAAACTGTGACAGGGATCAAATAAGATGCAAAAGTAAGGTACTGAATACAGGGCCTGGCTCATGGAAATACTAACCTTTTATTACAAGCCTACTTCATACAGTCAGATGGGCTCTATTTAATTCCTCATTTGATCCTTCAAGAAATCTCAAAGGTAGGGCCTGAGCTTACAAGCACGATGCTAAACTCTTCACCTTGTTTCCCTAAGAGAAATATTTTCATGTCAGTGGCTATTCTTGCCTGCAATTTTCCCTTGAAAAATTGGTCCAGGATGGGCACTTCCTAAGGGGAAGCTTTCTCCATTAGCTAGACAGGAGGGGAAATGTGAGCGCAAACCTTGACCCGTCATTACCAAGAAATCAACCGGGGAAGTGAGTCATCCATCTCTCGCCACTGGCCTGAACTTGGTGATTAATGGGAGACATTTAAGATTAATATACTTTCTTGTTTAAGTTTCAAAAATTAAAGCTCTTGGAAATTTGAGCCCAGAGAATGAAGAAAAAAGAAGGAACTAGAACAATAGTCTCTTTCTAGATATCTGCTTTCAGAAACTCAACCCCCTTCTGCCAAAATTAGGTAAAGGGCCTGTCCCTTGTCTATGACACATTGTTTTCCTCTTTTCCCTGCTCATCTCAGAAAGGGTGTTAGTTCCAGCCAAAAAGGTTATCATAATCCTCAGTTCAAACAGCTTCCAAGTTACCAAATAGAGGAACAATGGATGCTACTGGCACAGGCCAACAGTGGGAGATAAGGCATGGCATGTGGGCCCAAACAACTATTTTTGCTGCATCATTTTCAAACATGAGGGCACATACTGTGCTGGCCGCAGCCCTTGAGATTCCTGGGAAAGAAAAAATCCCTCAGCCAGAGCTGATATCAAGGCCGAATTTCCCCAGGCTCAGCCGCACCCACCGCCGTGGCAGAGTAGACAGTGCCTTACCCTTGAGACGGGCTCGAGACACGGCCACCATGAGCCCTTTGGCCCCACATGTCACCACCTGACTTAGGCCACCCAACTGCCATTTACTGAGTACTTTCCACTTTGATGAAAGTGATTTTCAGCCTTCATTTAAATTTCAAACAGAGGTGGGTGAAAAGGGACTTTTATTTTCCCAGTTGTAAGAATAAGACAGCTGAAGCTGAGAGTGAGGAGAAGCTTGCCTCCAATTGCACCGCTGCTAAGTGGCAGGGCAAGATCTGAGCCAGTTTCTGACTTAGAAACAAGGGAGAAAAAGGGGTTCCCAGGAAGTGGGAAAAGGCAGGTGGCAAAAGAAGAAGGGACACAGATGAAGGGGTGAAGGAAAGGAATCTACCCTCAGGTGACCCATCCACAGGGACCCACGAGGGCACAGAGGGGACGCTGCAGGTGAGAGCAGATCTGGAGACAGATAACCTGAATTCAAACCGTTTCTCTGCCCTCTTCTAGATGTGAGGCCTCAGGCGCGTCACTTGTAATAGTTTGGAGGCTTTATGGACCCCAGAAGATCAGGCTCTAGAAGCAAATCCTTTCCTGTAGATGTAGACCCACTGAGGGTGGGACCTTCTGATTAGGTTATTTCATTTGAAACGTGCCACAAATGGGTCCTAATTCTCTTACCAGAATCCTACATAAGAGGATAAAATTCAGAAAAAAACAGAAAAAAGACTCAGAAGCTTACAGAGAAAGCCATGGAAGCAAGAAGCTGAAAGCACCAAAGCCCGGAAGAGAAAAGAAAGACCAGCAGACCCCACCACGAGCCTTGCTTCTGACAGAGGAGTCCAAGGGCCAGCAGCCCGTCTTCCAGGAGAAAGCATTGCTGCTGAAGCCTTGATTTGGACATTTTCATGCTCTCAAAACTGTAAGCTTGTGAACTAACAAATCACCATTGTAAAAGTCAATTCATTTCTGGTATATTGCATTTCAGCAGCATTAGCAAACCAAAACATCACTTAACATGTTTGTATCTTTATTCCTCGTCTGTAAAGCAGAAACAATAATAGCAGTTACCTCCTGGGACAGGGCAGTGGCTGTGGTGTAAATAAAACAATCCAGGGATGGCTTGCTGGAGAAGACACTTAGCGAAGGCCTGCTGTCAACAATATCCCAAACCTGTAACTCTGGGACCATTTTTCTTCCTGAATCGACCAAACAAACCCCTGTGCTTTCTTCCCATGGGCTTGCCAGCTCATACACACCCGACTTCTGCAGCATTATTTCTGCAGATGTCGACTGCAAGTTTGCTGAGAAACATCTCTTGTATTTTATGCACTCAGTTAATGTAGGAGCCTGGTTGCGTGTGTCGCCCAGCAAGCAGCACTGGTTTTAAGCACTCGACAACTGCCATTGGGGTGCAAGGGTGGTTCAGTGGTAGAATTCTCACCTGCCGCACAGACCTAGGTTCAATTCCTGGCCCATGCACTTCCCTGCCCCCCTCCCCTCCAAAAAATACAAGAAAACAAAACTCAACAAATGGTGCTGCAATAACGGAATCCTCACATGGAAATAGAATGAAATGTGACCCCGCCACACAGCATCCAAAAAATAGATAAATAAAAACACCATTGCTTTCACCTTGGGGATGATGACGAAAATTACCCTCAGCGCTTTTCAAATGACCAGGAATCAGCAAACATCTGGAAAGCTGGAGCAGTTCTCCTGGGTATGTGACTGGGTACATTACAAAAAGTGCTTAAATATCTGTCCACCAATAAGCACTCAAATTCACTGAGTTTTTATAATGTGCCAGGCACAGTTCCAAGCGTTTACATGCATTAAGTCAGTTCTTTCTCACAACCATTTGAGATAGGTACAATTGTAGGCCTAATTTTGTAAATAAGGAAATCGAGGCCAGGAGATTCTGAATTTCTGTTTTATTGGTCACAGAAAAGGGCCCAGGTGTTGGTGTATTTTCAAAACAGCCCCAGTGCTTGTGTGTGTGCAGTCAGGGTCGTGAGAGCTGCTCGACTGAGCCAGCCCGTGGGCCCTCTGTTCCTCTCATTGCGCAATGCCTTCTTTGCCCTGTGAACCGTTTTATGTCCTCAATTAAGCTGCAAAGTCCTGAAAGTGATAAGGTGGAAAAGGAACAATATCTTAATATAATAATTTGGAATTCATTCCTTCAGCGCTAGCACCACAAGGTATGCCCTGTGTCAATACACTTGAAGGCTGCCTCACTGTACTAGGACCCGGCAATACCACTACTCAGTGTTTACCCAGAAGAGATGAAAGCACTGACACAAACAGACATTTGCACACTGATGTCCATAGCAGTATTATTCACAATCGCCAAAAGATGAAAACAATCCAAGTGTCCATCCTCAGACGAGTGGATAAACAAAATGTGGTATGTACATACGATGGAATATTATATAGCAGTTAGATAAAATGACGTCCTGAAGCACATGACAAGACGGATGAGCCTTGAGGACATAATGCTGAGTGAAGTAAGTCAAACACAAAAGGACAGATACTGGGTGATTTCTCTAATATGTCCCTGGTAAAGGTAAACTCAGAGGCTTATAATGTAGAATATAGGGGACCTAGAGTTACCCAGATGCTAGAGATGGGTAGACAGTTACCTAATGTGGTTGAACGTAAAGGTACGGGGATGGAGAAGAGTGATGACAGTTCACTGGTGGGTTTATAAGAACTGTTTCCATACTGAAGGTGAACATGATTGAAAGGGGTTGTACAGAGCCATGTATCTCACTGATTAACACTACAAATATAAATAAATTCTTGCAAGAACTACTTCAAAGATATGAATCTTGTACAAAGAGTCAATAATAGAGGGGTATGGGGGAAATCTACTATTCCACACTATGGGCTATGTTTAACAAGCAGACATCAACAGTAGCACAGCAACACCAGGGGTAAATAATTGGTGGGTGGGGAGGGACAAGAGTAAGGAGTAATTTGGGATTTCCTCTTTGGTGAGGCTGTGTTTGTCTATTGTTTTTCTCTTTGGAACAATGAAAATTGTCTAAAACTGAGAGTGATGATGATTGTACAACTAAGTGAGGACACCGTGAGACACAGATTGTTTATTTTGGACACTATCCATGATGCCCAGTGGATGGAGGTAACCAAAGGGTATATTGAATGAGAAGCAGAAAGGTGAGGTATGGGGTATACATTTGATGGAATATTGGGTGGCTACAGAAAGGAATGAAGTCATTAGGCATATATAGTAAGGTGAATGAAACTTGAGGACATTAGGTTGTACAAAATAAGCCAAAAACCAAAGGACAAATACTGTATAGTGTCTTTTCAAATATACTTATTAAAAATTGGGGCCTACATTGCAAGTTCTTATAGTAGTCATATTTATTCCTGAGCTTTAAGTGTTATTTCTAGATTCTGAGATACTGTGCTATATATGTACAGCCTCGTATTTCCCTGGAACTTTGGTTACCTGTGTGACACCTAACACTCAGAGTTGGAGTTCTGCAGCTCTGAAAGTCAGCATTGCTGCATATAACAACTGTTAAGGAAACCGAAAAAATGATCAGTTTTCGATTAGACATAAGAACAAAGACAATCTGCTTGGGGATGAAGGTCAATCAGAGCATAGGGTAAAGGATGACAGTGTCTGTAATTTAGAGCTTCACCTACTGCAGGAGACCAAAGGAAGAGAGTTTTATTTTGTCCAAAACCTGGATTTTCTGTAGCACACAATCTTAACACAACCTATCTGATGGATAGTTCATTTAAACAGCCCAAGTACATGGAGCCCAGGATGGACACGAGGGCTTGTAATTCTTTATAGCTTAATACAATACACAAATAAGCCATAGAGTATGTTTGATAGATAATTTAAAAGTATTGGCAAAGTCCCTTGTGGGACTGGAGGAAAAATATGGGACCATTAAACTTTCCCACTCAGGGAATCCAGATACTCTCCCAAACATAAGCGATTTCCAAGTTAATAGGCCAAGCCCTTGATCTTTAAGCTTACTCTTATGAAACTTATTTCTGTAGCAGAGGAGCTATGCCTACCTATAATTACACCTAAGAGTTACTTCCAGAGAACTTCTTTTGTTGCTCAGATGTGTCCTCTCTCTCTCTCAGCCAAACTCTGCAAGTAAAATCATTACCCTCCCCACTATGTAGGGCATGACATCCAGAGGTGAAAGTCTCCCTATCAACGTGGGGCATGACTCCCAGGGATGAGCCTGGCCCTAGCACTGTGAGATGGAGAATACCTTCCTGACCAGAAGGGGAAAATAAATATGACAAAGCAAGGTATCAGTGGCTAAGAGAGTTCAAATAGTTGAGAGGCTCTTCTGGAGGCTACTCTTATGCAAGCTTCAGCTAGATATTGCTAATTGCCATGGTTTGCCAACCCCCAACCAACATCATCCCTGTTAATTCTAAAGAACATCCAGAGCTGTATTGGAGATCTACAAAGTTGCATGTACTAAGTTTCTTTTCAGAAACCTAAAACCTTCTGACGGTCCTTAAGCCAGATAAGTTCTGAAACCTGGAGTCACAAGTCTCTCCAAAAACATCAACCAATTCCATCCCTTCATCCCATATTGTCAACACCCCTTTTCAACATGAAAAAAGTTAGGATGGGTATAATCCAAATATCCCTAAAGATTGGGAGAAGGAGCAAAAGAGAAAGAGGCGTTATAACAGAGATGTTAGGATTTAACAAATGAGAATGACTGCTGAATCATTATATTGATATTTATTTTTAGTCTCCAGTATCTCAGAGCAGCTAGAAGGAAAAACCTGAAATTGTAGGACTGTAACCCATACCAAACTTTGAAATCTGCTCTATAACTACTTGTTAAAATGTACTTCGAAATTTGTTGCTTTTTTTATAGATAGGTTATATTTCACAATTAAAAAGAAATGTTTAAAAAAATTTTCATCAGGGGCAGTGAAGTGAGGATGGCGCTCAGACTTCCTCTGGCACCAGGAATGAGTGGTCACCAGCCAGCCACCGGCTTTTCCTGGCAATGCCTCAGCCCCCGGATTGCACAACTGCCTCATTATTGAAATCCAATAAGCTTAAAAAAAAAAAAAAAAAAGCTAAACTAAAAACCACATACAAAAAAAGAAAAATCTTACATTGTCCGTGAAAAGCCTCAAAAAATGTCAACAAGTGCTGAGTCAGGAAATTCTCCCCTAATAGCTTTTGTTGGAAGCATTTACTATTTCAACTTTATCTCTTCTTTCCTTTCAGACAGTTCCTCAAAGGTATTCAAATGCAACAATACCATCATTCAAGCCTTTTGGCTCCCAAGGACACCCTCTGAGCTATGGCCAGTGCGCAGAGAGCCCCAGCAGCTCTCGCACCCTGGGGGGCTCATTTCTTCCAGCACTTCCAATCTGGAAGAACAAAGGATAACATGTCCAGTACATCAGTCGTCTTGCTGCCACCTGGCCACCAAAAAGACCTCTTGATAAATCATATCCCCTAGGTGGGGATCACTGAGCAAACACACCCCAAAGCTCAGGTTTCATCTCTGACAGTGGCCAATAAATACCAAGGTCTCTCCATGAGGGACCTTTCAATGCTACCAAGTAATTCTCACATCGCAGGACACAAGCTCAGCTACAGAAGATAACGGTGAGAAAGGGCCGTAGTATTACTTCAACTTGCCTCACATCTCAATCTCCCACTTGGGGTCCCCAGGCCACTGTGTTATCACAACCTTCTTGTGCAAATTGCTGTCCTGTGTGGTTTGGTTCCCTTGAGTACCTCCATTGTTTCTTCATTTCAGTGTCTTGCCTAAGTGCAGCAGCCATCTTTTTCTGAACCAAGCAAGTAAAGTGGTAGGTAGAAAGAAGAAGTATGTGTGTGTGGGTGGGGATGGGAGTGGGGGGTAGGGGGCATTGAGTGGGCAGGGAGTGAATGCCCAAAGGGAATATAAGTAATGCAATTTGGTATGGTTACACACCACACCTGGTTGGTCCATGAAGCTGGCTGCTGCCCTAAACAAAGGGTGCCCTTCCTTCATGCGATACCATCTGCATGGCCAGAGAAGAGGCATCTCTTAAGGCAAGACAATGACTAGCAAGGAGAATAGAGGCACATTCCTTTCCTCACCACTCTCAGCCCCAGAGGCACAGCCTACTCCTACATGGAGATTCACAAACTTCCAGGTTGGCATCGACGAAGCCCTAGTCTGGCAAATCCCTCCTTCCCAATAATTTGAGTGAAATCAATGAAACCATTGTTCTCAAGCTTGGGCTGGGAAATGACATGTACAGAACAAGTGGAGAACCAGTGCCAGAGATGATCTCTGCCTGCACAATCATCTTGCTAAAATAAATAATGCATGAGTGCACATTGATTAGGAAATGACACATTAATTGGCCAGGCATTGTGAGATCATTATCCCCAGATGTGAGGGTTGAAGCAAGAGGCTGACCCAACAACCTTTGCTCTTTTCAGCATGAGAATAAGACTTCAGTGAAGCACAACAGAAAGTTCAGGACACGCCATCCAGAGAAGGACTTGAGAACATAGTAAGTAACACCAGTGGAGCCATACCACAAAAGCTGGGGAAGCTGTACTAGGGGCATCGCTCATAAGCAAAACGGAGAGTTTTCATGTTTGTTATCTTGGATCATATTGCTACAATCATTGGCTCATGGAAAAAAGGGAGGAAAACAGCTATTTATTGACATCTGCTTATGTGCACTTTCCCACCAAATGTAATCCTCCAAACTCATCAGTGCCATCTTACCAAGAGAGGGTAGGTGACTTATACCCAAGAACCAGTTATCAAATCAACATCCATTTTCCTTGCAAAAAGAATGTTCACATCTGATTCAAGGCCAAGGAAAAGGGTAATAGTTTGGTGGAAGTTTTATGTGAGCAAATAATCTTTGACGGTATGAACAGATTATTGAACTTTCTGGGGTGTAAAAGGAAACCAGTTTATTTGCCTCTTATCGCAACCTCTGACAGGCCCCCCTTCCCCATCCCCAAACATATTCTAAGAATAAGTCTTATTTGATAGTTGAGAGTCTTAAAAAGTCTTGTCCAGATCAAAAAGTCCATGTCATTCCATTTCAAACTTCCTCTTCCTGTAGCTGAGGTCTGACTCGGCTTGGGTCAGGAATGGCAAAGGATGTGGGAATGTGCTTGGTCTTTTTCTGAATGTTCACTTGTCCTCCTCCCCACGCTTGGGCCAAAGCTGGGGAGAATGAAATAGAAGGTGCTCAGATCCATTTGCTTGGATGATGCTCCCAGCAGTTATCTCTTGACTATGTATTTTCTCTGTGGAGCAAGCATTCAGAGCCTGCTTATATCCTCAGTTCTCTGATGACCCATACAGAAACCTCCTCTCTACGCACTTCCATGATATGGCTGGAAGACTCTCCGGCAGAACTTTTGTGCACACCCTCAGCTCTATCTCTACCACTACCCTTTTTCACCTTTGTTCCTTGACCTCACAGATACCCTCTTGTTCAGGGTCCCATTAGGGCAACTGGGCATCCATTTGGCCCAGAAGAAGCTCACACATCCTTGTCACACCGAATGGTAGGAAAGCAGACTGCACTGTCTCCGCATCTTGCTCTCCTAGACTATACCAGCTAGCCTCCTGATTTCTGAGAGCTCCAGACCAACACCAGTCTTTGGCTCAGATCTACCTTCTAACCCAGAGACACATGCAAATCTCTCCAAAGGCACTGAGTGAGCCTGCCCTCTTCTACAGCTGTTAGGCAGCCAGCCAGAGGTGAAAGTCCAGCTCCTTGGCACCTCTGTGAGTGGCAGCCTAGCTCCTTTCACTGCAAGGCCCAGGGCAAGAGCACAAATGGAGGCCCAAATACCATACTAAGTAATTAAAAGTTATGGATCAAGCTAAAAACACAGTTGGATAAAATATGTCCTTGCCTCCTCCCTTGACAATTATACCCTTCTGATGTTTGAATTTAGAATTTTCAGACTCCTTAAAACTCAAATCTAAGACATTTCCCCCAACCCTACCCTTGCCTACAGCGTACACAGCTTCTCTTTCCAGTCCCAATCCCACCCTACACCATAAGGGGCCTTGAGCACAGACAGGCATGTGACAACCCAGACTGCACACCTGAGATCAGTCCACACACCCTGAAAACTGCTGTTCTTTGGTCCCCTAAGGCCCAGGGCCAGGCACATGGCAGGTAGGGGGACCTAAGAACAGGCCTGAGCAGACCCCAGAAGTGGGCTTGGCATTTCTGGGAGACCTAGACACCTGGAATGTGGTAGGAAAAGCGGAGGCACTGGCTCCGGGAGGCCATGTGCCCTCGGCCCCACAGGTTCCCTACTCCCCAGTAGGAGTGTGCAGGAGAAAGTGAGAGAGCAGCTCTCTGACACAAGACCAGGGCAGAAGCCATGCCTCAGAGCAGCTCTGATGAGCGTTCTTGGCCCTCCCTCGCCTGACTTGTGAGGGTGTAAGAAGGGGAGAGCACATGCCACAGCCCTGTCCCCGAAAGCCTACAGCTCACTACTCAATGACTCCCCTTTCTATGACTCGACACCTTCAGCTTTGTAGCCTTCATGGAATGGTGGGGGTGCAGGGTGAAGAGTGAGTCTGGCCACCTCTTACTAAACCCTGGAGGGGAATTCTTCAGCAGCTCCTTGGCTGCTTTCATTAGAATATGAAGACGCTTATCACCTTTTGTTCTCTGCTTTGGGGCTTTAGCCAAAATTCAAAGGCATCCAGTTACATCAGGTTACAGAACGGACACAGAGTGCTAATATAACATGGATTTCCAGTTAAGCAGAGTGTTCTACATGCCCACATTTTAACACCATGTAAGGAGGGGCGAGGCTAAGAGTATGGTTCACATATGGGCAGTTTCGAAACCAGGCTCTATGATGTGACATGAGTAAATTTATGGAAACATATCTGCAGTGACACTAGAAAGAGATATCAAATCCCTTAGCAACTCCACAAAGACTTTGGGGGAGAATGTTTTCCTGGAACCACTTTCACCCACAGAGAATCCTAATCTAACATGCTCAGACCCGCCATTCGCTCCACTCGGAGAGCGTGCTGGTAACCCAAAAACACCCGCAGTCACAGGGGTCACTGCATGACGTCACGGCACTAATTCGAGATTAAAAGCGGCTGAGTTCCCCACACTGGAGCGTCCTCCTTTCGTGTGCTGGGTTCCCCACACTGGAGCGTCCTCCTTTCGTGTGCTGGGTTCCCCACACTGGAGCGTCCTCCTTTCGTGTGCTGGGTTCCCCACACTGGAGCGTCCTCCTTTCGTGTTACGGGAAGTGAGGTGTGAGAAGGCACCGACCGGCTCTACCAGGCTCCAGGCCCTCAGACCTCCTCTCTGCCCAGCTGCGGCCACCCGACCTGCAGCCACCTGCAACTCAGCCCTGCTCTAGTCTCTGGAACGTTCTTCATCCTGGTCAAGAAGGACATAAGGAAATTTGGTCTTGGCCTTGGCACGTCAGGGCATAGAGAAAACAGGATTGATCTGGAGTCAGAGCACCTGCATTTATGGTCTTCTTCAGCTACTTATTAGTCATGAAATTTTTAGACAAGTTGGTGAATTTTCTGGGGCTTCATCTGGAAATTGGAGATATTAAAAAGATCTGCTTGCCTACCTAACAGGAGACTTGAATGAATTAGTGTCATTCTGAAGCTGTAAGTTCTGCATTGTTAGTGTTATAAGATCCGCTTTGGGTAGAAGCATCAATCTGTATGCTTTAGTATTGGGTATCTCAGAACCATAGCTCTACCTAGATTGGCAGCCCAAAACAGTAACAACAACAACAGGAAGTATAGAATAATAATAATAGCACTTCCTATGTGCCAGCTGCTGTGCTGAATGCTTGGACTCCAAGTCTCATTGAATGCTCACCATTTCCCATGGGGACCATTGTCACTCCTAGAGCCTGTTCCTGCACTCCACCCTGATGTATAGGCTGCATGAGCCTGGATCTCTGAATACTGCTCCATTCTACCTTCTGTTGGCATACCCTGCTCCCTCATGTTGGATTTTCTTGATGAGTTCCCACTTACTCTCAAGATGCTATATCATTCACGCCGGCTGGGGTTTTCTTCAGACAGGAGCACAAGGCTCTGCCCCTGGCCACCCACCCACAGACAGCCCGCTGGTGGCACCTGTTCCCTGTTGGCTCAAGACCACCCGATCGATCTGGAGAACTGGGTCCCCACTGCTCCAGATATTGCTGCTCAACAAATCACCCTAAAGGAAGTGGCTTTAAACCATGGCAATCATTGTATTATCTTGCATGTTCTGTTTGGATTGGGAATTTGGGAAGGACACACCTGGGGGGGTTCTGGCCTGGGGGGTCTCTCGTCAGCTGTAGTCAGATGGTGGCTGGAACCAGAGCAGGGTGGGGTGAGGCTGAGGCAGCCAGGGACTGGCGGGGCACTGGCCTTTCTCTGCAGCCTCGGGACCTCTCCGTGTGGTCTCTCCGCATGGACTAGTTTGGGCTTCCTCCCGCAGGGTGGCCTCTGGGCTGCTTAGAAGGCAGCGCAGGACTCTAGCAGCAGTGTTCCAGGGAGAAAGGCCAAGCTGCCTCATCTTTTATGACACAGTCTTGGAACTAACAGAGTATCACTTTTTCTACGGCCACAAACCTGTAGACACAAAGGGAGGGAAACACAGACTCCACCTCTCGCTGGGAGGAGTGTTCAAGTTACAATGTCAGGAAATCACATGAGATGGAGACATTGCTGAAACCATCTTTGAAAACCACTGTTTGCCACATCCACTGAAGAGGAGGGTCCACTGATAAACCAGGCGGAAGTAGCCCCAAAAGGGCTGTGAGAGGGTCTGGCCATAGCCTTGCCCTTCTGGCCCATGGGAGGTTCTTACTTTATTCCACATTGGCCTTGGTTTCCCACCCTCACTTGGCATTGGACAGTGCAGGCCTCCTCCCCCACTCCCTGGTGCCCCTCCTGCTGGACCCTCCCCTGGCGATTACTCCACTGGCCACAACAGACACCCAGGTGCCCTGATCTCTGCCTGGCAGTCTGGCAGACACACCGATAAGACCCACTGCCAGTTTCCCTTTTGCTCCTCTAATGCCTTTCTGTAACCCAATTACGGAAATTAATTAGAGGTCATGGATAGCCCTGGAGTGGGCAAACTGCTCCCTCTCGGAAGCCCAAGTCACTTTGGCTGTTTTTCCTGAGAGTTCAGCCTCTCCCTGGTCTCAGCTCCTTTGCCCCTTCCAAACTGGCATGAAGCCATTTATTTTACCCCTTTATGTCTCTCCATTTAGAACACCCAATGGGGGGGTCTCACCAAAGCAGCTGGGTCAACTTCTAGACTGCTCAGTCCAATGGCATTTAAGCAGGACATGCCAGGGCAGGAGCCCAGAAAGGACTCAGCTCTGCAACTTGCTAGTAGAGTAAAGTCACTCAATGCTCTGAATTCCTGTGGTATGGGGATAAGGTTATTTCCTGTGCCTGTTTCCCAGGGTGAGCCTGAGGCTCAGATGGGGAGGATATATGAAAAGGCACTGAAGGTTGTAACATGTACCATGTGATAATTACTAGGACCACAACTGCCCCTAGCGTTGCTTCTGCGCTCTCTTCCCACGCCTCCAGGGGCTGTGCACTCCTGCAGCCGAGATACACCC
This sequence comes from Myrmecophaga tridactyla, assembly GCA_004026745.1. Taxonomy (NCBI): domain Eukaryota; kingdom Metazoa; phylum Chordata; class Mammalia; order Pilosa; family Myrmecophagidae; genus Myrmecophaga; species Myrmecophaga tridactyla. Next base: position 29,002 of record PVIY010001329.1, on the reverse strand, counting down.
ATCGCCACCACCCTGCTCAAGGCCCAGGGAGGTCGTTAATTCACATCCCCTTTGTACCTCTGAGTGTGTCAGTGCAGTGAATACCGTCCTACACCCCCTTCTCTGCCTCCTGCTCACAAGTCAGCCATGGTCCCTGCCAGCCTCTCTGCAGCCTCCCTGCTAACACTAGCCTAAACTGGATGGCCTGGGGAGGGGTGGGGGGCCTTGGAGTCCAGGGGTCCCGCCTGAGTGTGGACATACTCATGTGCGCCTCTTGTGTGACCAGTGAGGCCAGCGGCGGGCCTCCTACCAGCCAGAGCAGCGGCCGGGCAAAGGCCTCGTCCACCTCCTAACCCAGCCCAAGCCAGCCTGCACTCCTGGGACCCAGGTGGGGTTTGCGCCCATGAGGACAGGCCGAGGTGCCAGAGTGACCACAGCCACCGGCAGTTCAGGGAGCAGAGCCCTGGCCAAATGCCTCAGCCTCTCCCACGAGACTCTCACGGGCCATTCCTAGGACAAATCCCCAAGTCCCTTGCATTTTCTGCCTGTGTGGACAAAGCCTGGCTGGAAGGAAACGTTTTAATGGTTTCAACTTAATGTTTCTGGGCTCTGGGCTTTTCCCTTCCTCTAATCTTTCCCACACAAGCAACGATATGGGCCCAGCTCTGAAGCTCTGGCCCATTTGGGTTTTGTGATACAAAGTACAGATTCCTAACTGCAGACATGCCAGGACTGCTGAAGGGGGCTTAGGGAAAGGATGAGAGAATTGTTTATCCTTCCAGAAAACCCAGAAGGCAAGGAACAGCCAAAAGATTAGGCTGGGCAGCTTCTTCTGCCAGGGATGGGATGGCAGGATGGGAGCTGGCTCCTCGTGCCCCACTAACCAATGTGTTCACTATTTTTCAGACGTTTATCTTTACTCCCAAAAGTAGCTTCAGGGAGAAGAAGGGTAAGTGACAGTATAATCTTTGCAGCCTTGCCAATCTTTACTTCCTCCCCCGAGCCACCCCCGCCCCCTAACATCCCTGCCCAGAAAATCCATCCGGTGTCAGCCAGGGCCAAGCAGTGGTTCATGAAAAGCAGCTGGAGGGGCTGCGGGAAGCCAACACTCGATTAATAAGGAGCATCTTGGGACTGTTTTTCAAACTGGAGCTACTTGGCTGGCTATTGGGCAAGGGTGGGTGTGCTGGGGTGGAAGGAGTCAGGGAGGGAGGAAAAAACAGAAAGAGATCCAAAACAGAAAGAGGCCCAGAATAATGGGGTGGGAATGCAGCAAACAAAAATGGCCAAAGTACACAAGAAGAGAGAATGTGGAGACCTCAGGCCTTAGAGAAAAGGGAAAAGAAGGAAGAAAAGGAGGAGAAAGTGCTAGAAATGAAAGGAGAGAAAAGATAAGACAGAGGCCCAGGATGAGAGGAGCTAAAAAGACCTATGCCATTAAGAAAAGCAGGAAGAGAGACAGAGGAATCCCAAATTACAAACTCACCAGGCCCTGGACATTTGTTTCTAATGTGTTAGTGTCAGACTGAGAACTCATTTCCCAGAGAGGGAGTAGCTTCGTGATTTTTACACCGCAGACTCCTTCCGTGCCTCATTCTAGTCCCAGCCCTTCCACAAGTCCCAGGGCTCTCAACTGGGTGCACATCAGAATTTTTGGGGAACGTTTTTTTTTAAATATATATGCCTAGATTCCTGCTCAGACCAATTTTCATCAAAGTCTCTGTCAGAGAGATCCAGGCAGGTTTTTAAAGCACCCCAGGTGATTCTAATGTAATTCAGGGTTAAAAAATCACCAATATAGCTTACACTGTAGAATTTAGCTGCATGCAGGGTAAAGTGGGATTCCTGCCCTTCGTGAAAACTATTATTTCTAAGAGAAGCTGATTTAGCCTTTAACTCCAGATGGCCACACAAAACAGCCCCACGTCCTATATCTCGCCCACCCAGGAACTTCAACTCTCATTCGGTTGGTGGAGGAATAAAATGATAGAGAAGTGTGATTGAGCTTCGCCCTCCGGGGTCCCAGTGGAAAGCTCCATTGACTTCCCAATATGACAAGGATCACCCAATCACAGTGGGAAACATTTCATAACCTGAATGTGTACAGGCAGGGAGCTCTTACGAGGGTTTGGTTAAAGCTGAAAGAAAAGGAAGAAATACATGTCAACAATAAATAACAGAGGGAGGGGAAGGCAGAACCTTCAAGGTCATACATAAAGAAGACACATGCCTGGAAATGAAGTTGATACGTGGCCTAATGATTCCGTCCTAGGAAATCCAGAGTGCCAAGATTTCAGAGAAACTGGTTTGCAGAGCTGTATTAACTTGTATCAGAGCTGCCAGACGTAACGAAAAGCATCCATTTCTCCCAGGGGAAGAAAAGAAGATGATAGAACAAGCATGAAAAGCTTGAGAAATTCTGAGACGTGTGGGGCCATTGCACGGATTTCAGGCAAACCTTTGGGTGCCCACCACCGCCCAAAGCCTGTAGCTGAAGGATTCTGTCTGCAGCCCCACTTCCTAGGGCCCCTTGGAGATGTGCACACGGGAAGCAGAATGCTGCTCGTGAAAAACACCCAGGGAGACAGTTGGCAGCAATACAAAGCTTCGGAAAATCCTTAAAGCCAACAAGACTGAACAGAACAGGCCAGAGGGTACAGCCAAAAACCTGTTGTTTCTTCACCTCTTCCAGGATCGCACAATATAAAGTCAATCAAATAATTGAATTACCCAAGCAACAGTCCAGGAGGGATATGCAAACGGAACCGGCGTCTGTTAGGCAGGCCGGCTCTCCTGAATTCCCGAAGAGTCTCCCCAGACCAGCAAACCCAGCATCCTGAGGCTGCTGAGACACTGTGTGTGCACGAAACAGAATCACAGCCCAGTCCTGCCCGCCCGACAGGCCCCTGTGCCTGAGGACGTCTGTCTCCCTCTTTCCCACTCAGGTAACATTGGTTACATGCGCATCTACTGGGTTATTTGAATTCCTTTGTGAATCAGCTCTGCAGTTAACAGAGACCTGTCCCGAGATCCCCCCAAATAGGGATAATGTAGGGACAGAGGGAAAGTGAGGAGGGAGATCGCCTATCCAGGCCCCGTGGAGAATTGGGACATGACTCAGGGTACAGGATGTTCCTAGCAATGCTATGAGCAAAGCGGCAACTCCAGGAATCTGGCCTTCTTGTCCCTCAACAGCACAGGTTGTCACTTCCATTAAGGGAACTCAACCCTTCTCTGTTCTGCTCCTACAGCTACTGCAACCACCCCTTCCCTCTACTTACAGCTTCTGCCTACTCGCGGCACCTGCCTGCTTGACCTCTCTCAATGTGCTTCTTGGCGCCTGCACAACTCTAGGATCTTGCATTGAAATATATGAAGACCCAGGGGCTGATTTGTTTAATTACTACCCCGCGTGGAGCTTTCGAAGTGGGCAGGAACCCCACACCAGTCCCTCGTGGCTGCCGTGGAGTCAGGTACCATCCGCTGGTCCGGGCTGCTAGGAAGGGCGCACTGCACAAAGCATGCCCACCTCTGCGGGAACTCCCTGTGGCTCTGTCCAGAGGGGTTATGAGCAGGCAAGACAGCTTCTGCAGGGCAATCTCAGTCTCCTTTACTCTGCCACTCATCCTTCTTTTACAATTATAATGTGAATGCTCATGGAGAACCACTGAAAGCTAACACGAGCAAAGCACAAACTGGAATGTAATGTACTGCCATAAGGGAAAGAAGTCAGCTAGGTTTCTAATGCCAAATGTTAATAACTCTGGATTCATATACTACAAATGGATGAAAATCACTATGGCAAGTTCTCATGAGGTGCAAAAGGGAAGGAACGTGGGCTCGTAGAGAGTGTGAGCTGACAGTTAGCGATACTTGCTCTGAGCCAGACTCTGCTAAGCCCTGGAGAGCATCAACTACCTTCCTTTCCTGCCATCCTTTATGGGGCACTGTGGCAAACACGGTCAGGCAGCTGGCCCAGAAGCACTGCCATCCCCTCCTCCCTTAACCACAACTTCAGAAGTTGAAGGAGACTTCACCAGCTCCCCTCACATACGGGGGACTTGTGACCCTGTTGTGACCAATGAGCTATAAAGGGAAGTAACCTGGGAGCTTTGGATAAAGTTTCTTTGTTTCTGAGCAAAGAGGAAGCAGCCTCAGAACACAAACCCTCAACTCATGCATATTCATTTTCCCCTACGCCATCAACTCCCACTGCCAGCTCACACTTCCTGCTGGGAATGGAGACTCAATACCTGCATAGGTCGCAGCCATCTTGCAAGATGAGGCAACAAATATGAAGATGAAATTTAAGGATGGTAAACTTGTCAGAAAGAACCTGGGTCTCCAATATGTCCATAGAGAAGCTGAACCAGCACAATCTCAACTGATACATGAGTAACTGTTACTAGCGCTGCCTTACAGATAAGGGAACTGAGGCCCAAAGTGATTCAGCAGCTGGTCTGAGATCTCTCAGCTACAAAAGGCCTTAGTCAAGACTCAAAACCAAGCTGGCTGATTCAAAATGATAATATAGTCCTCTCCAGTCACAAGAAACCTTAGAATTGAAGAGTCCGTATTTAGAGAAGACCTTTGTGGACTGTGTGACCCAACTCCTCGCCAGGAGACGAGGCCCAAAGTGTGACTCCCCTGGGGCATTAGGCTTGAACCTATTTCCCATCCAGCGTTCTTCCTCTTACCCCACACTTGCTCTCTGGAGAAAACTAACGGACTATAAATCCATGGCTGCGTCTTGGTGGCTTCTAGGCTGCCAGTGAAGGATTTATCATCTTGACCATTTTGGACCTCTGACACCACAGAAACCAAGACAGAGGTAAATACAAGAGTATTGCATGTCAGAAAGTTATCATGTGGACCACAAGACACTTCACTGCATTTAGACTATATTAATCCAAGATATTTTATACCAGAAAATGTTACCTGAGAAGAAATATTATTAGTGGCTTTTGCAATATCCACACCAAGACTCCTGTAGCACAATGCCCAGAGGGAGGACAGCATTGTATGTGGCGCAAGATGGCAGAGCCCCATCCTCAGAAATAATTGCTCCTGTTATTAAGAGGCTCAAACCAAACCATCCAATTTCCTGAGATCCCAATACAAATGAAGAGCTCTTTTTACCCGCAGACTTACTTTCTTTAGGATCTCAGTGTGTTAGGTATGATGAAGACTTTGGTCTTGAAAACTAGCCCAAGAATTTTTTTCTTCCATACTCAGGCTCCTTTTCAGGCATATCTTAACTTTCCCCAAAAGTGCCACCCTGTTTTGATTGATGCATTTCTGGAGATTGGGCTGAACTTGTTTTTCATATTAACCAGCTGTTCAGTGCCTGAGGCTTCACTAATGGTCATAACCTATGATCAGTCCCTCCTTGCCCCTATACTCTCTGGTAGTACTCAAGAAAAATGAAGACTGCAACTGGTACTGATTGCTTTGTGAATTTAGCAACGTTTAGAGTGGGAAAATATCTTGCATTTACAATAATAGGGATGAAGACTGTAAGTCAGATATTCATTCATTCATTCATTGCACTAATAGCTATCGAGCATTTATTGCATGTCAGCTCTCTTCTCAGCACTCTAAATGCATTATCCCATTGAAGAATGCTGAAAATTTTGGAGTGAAACACTAATTTTATACTTACTGTTTTGACCAGAAAACTAAGGCTTAGCAATATAGACTAATTTAACCAATGTAAAACGTGAAGGAAACTCACAGCCTGGAAAAGGGATAGTAGATAGCAAACACACACTCACAGACACACACAAACACCAACACAAAGCATATTAATGAGGTTCTAAAAGATGGGTAAGATTGCAGCAAAAAGAAAGGGATATACAAGCAGAAAGAATGACATCAATAAAGGTGTGGAAACAGAAGAATATAGAACATGCTTGGAAATGGAGACAAGTCAAGTTCAGTAAAAGAAAAGGACGTGGGAGTACAGGGAAGGGGTTAGGAATGTCAAGGAAGGTTGGACAGGCCCAGGAGGAGCCACAGTGCCGACCTGAGTCTGGAATCGATCAGAATCACCGAGAGGAGCCACTGAGCAGCTTTTGCAACCAGGATACACTCCCAAGGCTGTCCTTAACAGAAACATATTTAAAAGGGACATGAAGGATGGAAAAGCCGCGAGGCTGGTGCCCGGGGCCCTGGGAGACGGGCACTGCACAACACTGTGGCAACACGGCGGAGGTGGTAGGAGTGGGGGAAAGGCCACAGAGGAGAGAAAAGTAGCAACAGGAGAATGCGGAGGACAATTCGTCAAGGAGGGAAGTTCTCACGAGTGATTCTGATGCTGGTTGGGTCATTACTACACACTAAGACAAGGGTCGGTGCCTGGGAGTAAAATGTTGAGCCAAAAATAAGAGTGTAAAGAACACCTGGCTTAAAAGGACACCTGGCAAGCAGGACTCACCTTCACCCACTTTCTCATTCAACACACAGAAAGACCATCAATTGCCAAAGTGGCTGAAGATGGACACAAAGAAACACTGACCGGCCAAGCCGTGGTTCTCTCCTGAACACAAGCCCAGCACAAAGGCGGTGCCTAGTCCCTCCCCTTCTCCAAGGCCCAGGGTCAGTATTAAACAGAAAACTGGATAACTGTCCCTCTATTCAAGTGCTCCCTTCTCAGGTGCTAAAGTAAAATACCAATTCCCTGCCCCCACCTCACCTTCTCCCCCTTCACCCCAACTCACCCGAATTTGCTAATATCTCTGTGGATCAAAGCACTCAGAAAACAAGGAGTAGAAAAATGAGGTTTTCTGGCATGGTGCTTTGCATTCTCAGGGGTGTTGCCCTCACATTAAAGCTATATAAGCCAGAAAAGAGGCTATGAGAAATCCAACAGCAGCACACACTGGGGTTGTAAATTCCCATGAACTCCTTCAGTGCAAGGCGTCAGAGATCAGGCAGTGAGGTGAGAAGATCCCATTTCTGTTCAGCAGATCCAGAAAATCTGTCTGTTGGCAAGCACTGAGTCCAGAGGGAACTTGTCCAAATCTAAGGATTAGTAAACAATAAACTAACAGGGGCGCCTGGGAAAAAAAACACCAAAGCTCAAGAGAAAGGGAAAAATATCCTGAAGGTCACAAAGATGAACACACCTCTGAAAATGATTTACAACAGAAGAAAAGAAAATGTTGCGAAACGTTTTTATATCTTCAATAGGATCTAAAAATATATGGCCTCTCTGAAACAGGAGCAGAAAGCCAAAGAGCTGAGCTCAGAGAACATGAGAGTGACAAAGACAACACGCTGGAATTCAAAGACCATAAACCCAGATGAAAGAAGAGCTGAGAGAGATAAAGAGGCTGAAATTACAATATGAGAAACGAAGTCTGCACAGAGGGCAGTAAAACAGACATTGGGAAATCACATCCGTAACATGTAGAATGAACTGGAGCCCTTGAGACGCTTTCCCAGAATGCACCCGAGAGAGGAGGTGGGGAGGGTGCAGCAAAGGGTTTGTTAGGTTTTTCAGACAAGCAGAAGATGGTATATGTAGTGGGCAAAGAAAGGAAATTCAATACACAGATAACACTTGTTACCAAAGATTGAACCAAAACTTAGGTGGAGCAGAAGCAAACACCACAAGCGTGATCTGGAGGCAGTAACTAGGAATCTCCCATATAGAAAAACTGCTTAATTACTATGTTGACTCTAGGGGTTAAAAATAATCTGCAGAGAGTTTTCATGACTATTATAGAGATTCTCTATGTAATGGCCTCAGCTCCAATATAGGTAAATGCTAAAAGCATCCATTATCTTTTAGTATTACTAAATAGCTCATACAAACCGATAAGAAAAGTTAACCCAAAATAAAAGGACCAAACGTATGAAGAATTAATTCATGAAATAAGAACTATGAATAGCATGTAAACATATGAAAAATGTTAACCTCATTAGAAAGCAAAGGAAACCAAATTAAAACAACAAGCTTCAACTTTTCTGACAATAGATGAGCAATGTTTGTTCTTTCTTTAATGAAAATTAAAGAGGAGAATGTGCTGAAATGAGCACACTGTCACATTGCTAGTGGGACTATAAATTGGTTCAAACTTGGAGTTGATATTTATAATTCAAGAGGATTAAAAGGGTTTAACCAGAAGCTCCATTTCTAGGTGTCTGTCTTAAGGAAATAATCAGTGTAGCTGAGAAAGATTTACGGATATGTTTTGCAGCCCTACTGGACTAGTTAACCTAAATATCTGACAACAGAAGAATCATTTAAAAAGTGGAAGATGCATAGTATTGAGTATTTTACAAACATTAAAATTCAGGCATTTAAAGTTTATTGAATAACTTAGAAAGATGATTAATAAAATTAATGTACAATATTAATTTTATAATATAAAATTACACAGATTTATAAATATGGTCTTCATTTTACTAAGTTATATATTTATTAAGTATATTCACATAGAAAGAAGGATGAAAGGATGCCCACCAAAAATATTAAGAGGAATATTATCTCTGACAGTGAGATTATATGTAACTCTTTTCTTCTTTATCTTTTGACATGTTCTACATTCTGAACCATCAACCTGTAATACTTTTAAGTCACAAAAACAAATACTATTTTTTAAAAAACAAGCATAACTCCTACTTCTGCATTTGCTTATAAAAGTTTTTAAAGAGCACCTCGTTTCCTCATAATAAACTCATTTCTTGCCTGTGTGAAATTTAAGAGCTATTACTGGTGATTCATAAAATAATGCGAATTATGCAGAAATTGCCCACTATAGGATGTTGTCATTCTTATTTTGTTAAAAACTCCCGCCTTATCAATTATGTACAATTCTCAAACAGATGTGCACATTTTTTATACCTAGCAGTTCTGAAATAGAATTAATTCTTCCTCTTGTCTTTAGGACTTATTGTGGTGGTTTGAGCTATATATAGCCCAGAAAAAAAGCATTCGCTTAAATCTGTCAAAGACCAAGAGAGCACAGACTTGATCTGTCCATTTTCCTGGACTCAACCAGAAAAGAAAAAATTCTCTTTGTTTAAGCCCAAGCCATTTCATGGTATTTGCTTTGACCAGCCAGGAAGCTAAGGTGGATTTAGGTACCAGGGAAGTGGGGTGCTGTGCTGCAAATACCAAAGCCATGGAAAAGGCTTTGGGTTTAGGTTTAGGGAGAATCTGGGAGAATTGTGAGGAGCTTGATAGAAGGGGCCTAGAGTGTTAAAGAAGTATGTGGTGGACATACGGACGCTAGAGATACTTCCGATGTGGCTGTAGACAGAAATGATGAGTGTGTCCATGGAAACCAGAAGAAAGGCCACCCTCATTTTTAAGTGGCAGAGAACTTTGCAGAATTGAATCCCGAAGTCAGAGGAAAGTCGGACTTAGGATATTTAGCTGAGGAGATTTCTAAACTAAATGTGAAAAGTGCTGCCTGACTTCTCTTTGCAGTGTATAGTAAATTGTGGGAGGAAAGGTGTAAGCTGAGAACTGAACTCTTGGGCACAAAGAAACCAGAAATTGATTTTTTGGAAAATCCTGAGATTCCAGAAAACAAGTCCCCAGAGAACAGAGCCCTGTGTGAGGGTGTGACTGCACAGGGGCCCAGGCAGACGTGTCCGTGCAGGGCAGGGCTGGAGGTGCGGCTGTCCAGGCGGAGTCTGCGGGAAGTCCGGCTGTCTGCTGGACTTGTGCACTATGTGTAAAATGGATAAGTTTTTTGTGAGATCAGTATGACTGCTAGCCTGGACTAAAAGGCAGAGAAATGGGGCAGATTGAAGGAGAATTCACTTCAAGGCAAGAACCGTGGAAGCTGAGCTCTGGACTGAACACATCCTCTTGGGCTGAGAGCGGCCCCACCCTTGTGTGTGGAAAAGGGACTAAGCCTTGAGCTTGGGTAGGGGCGCTTCTGCTATGTTGCCCACAGAGTGCTGCTTCCCAGTCCTCTGAAAGGTTTGGGCCTGTGCCCCCAAGACGGTGGAGAGTCTGGCCATCACCCCAATGCTTAAAGCAGGTGGACCCTTCATTCCAGCGCTCACGGGGGACATGAGTACTGCACAAGCATGAGGAAGCAGTGTGGCGGCCACTCTGCAGGCCTGGAGGACAACACATGGTCCTATAAATGACTCTCAGACCTGGAAATCCAATGGAGTACATCCTGCAGGGTTTCGGAATTGTATGGGACACGGGACCTCTGTTTTCCTTCCAATTTCTCACTATGGCAATGGGAATATTTGTCGTATGGCTGTCCCTCCATTATATATTGGAAGCAGATAACCTGTTCACAGCCACACAGATGGAGGGGAATTGTGCCACACCCATTTGATGACACTTTTCTGACATTGTTTCTGAAATGTCTTACGGCTTTTGGGATATTGTGATGTAATGAATGCATTTTATATGTGGAAAGAGCATGTCTTTTGAGGGTTCAGAGGGTTTGAAGCTGTATGTACCCCATAAAAAATGTAATTAAATGTAATCCATTCCCGTGAGTGTAAACCCATTGTAGGTAGCATTATTTGATGAGGCTACTTTAGTCAAGATATTGCCCACTTTGTTCGAGATGGGACCTAATGCTATGTCTGGACTCCTTTATAAATGGAATGAAAACAGAAATAGAGGGAGAAAGCCACAGGGGCAAGAAGCCAAAGCAGTGAAACCCAGAAGAGAAGGGAGGTCCCGCAGATGCTACCAGGCGCCTTGCCACATGCAGAGAAGCCAAGAATCACCAGTTGCTGTTCTTCAGTAAGAAAGCACCGCCTTGCTGATGCTTTAATTTGGATTTTTTCCTGGACTCTAAGCATAAGCCAATAAACCCCCATGGTTTAAACCCATGTCATGGTATCTGCTGGGAGCAGCCTAGACACGTATCAGCCAAAATCAGATCAGCCAACTGGACTTCCAAATGGTAAGAAAAGGTTTCTGATAAACAGGACTGTGTTCTTGAATGATGCACCACAAATCTATCAAAATGAAAAATATTTTGTAGCAAAGAACAAACTTACTCTTTATCATTCCAGAGGAAGAAATTAGAATCAAAGGGTGAAGGTTAGAGGAAGGGATATTTTGACATGGAACCAGCAAATTGTAAACAAATAGAAATTGCAACTAAAATGAATCTTCTTCCCTGGGAGTGTTAGATAGCAAACGGATGGCCACCTGTTTGGAAGAGGAGAAAGCAGACAAAGAAGTTGCATTAAATTTGAACCAAACTGAAAGATAATCTGAAAAACCTTTAAGGCAAAGTGACTGTATAATTTATGGTCCAACTGAACAGCTTTGTGAGAGGACGGAAGATATTAATGACTACAGTGGGATGGGGGAACGCTGGTTAAACTGGTATGTATGGTCCTGCCACTCGAAGGTCCCTTCCATCTCTTAGACACCAACTAAAATTCAGCACTCATAAACCTTAAGTATTTAGTCCATCTTTCAAGGACTAAACTCTTCTCCCTGTGAATGGTTTAAGGGGTTTATCAGAACGGTCAACCTTCTAGTATGTAACAACTTTTCTCTGAAATAGGTGGCCAGGGAGGTGGCCTGAGAATGGGGGGTAGAAATGCTGAATTTCCTCAATAATTGGCCCTTTGAGGAAAGAAAGAGAGAAAGTGAACACAGTTAATTGAAAGCCTATGAGGCATATGGCACTGTTAGCCCCAGAATTATTTTGAGCTGCAGTTAGCATACCTACATGATTACTACTTGGATATTTCACTGCCTCTCAAGCATAGCTGGAATATGTGACTCTGATTTGTTTTCCAGCTGGAAATGTTACAGACACAGGAGGAGTTCTGCCCTCATGTATCCCATTGTGTCTTGCCTCTGCCTGGCAGGTATGTGGTCTGGGCTCGACACAGGAACCCAGGGAGAGCAACAGCAGCATCCACAGAACCTCCCAATAGTAGACAAGCCAACCCCAAGATGATCCTGGGCAGTCCTGTCTGTGATGATGGCTGGTCATCCACTGGAAAAGAGGAGAGACTAGAGGTAAAATGCAACTGTCCATTGCGTGGCACTCACACAGTTCCCATGGTTGTGAGACGTGAGTGGTGAGGAATGGACAACCGCCGCCCCACTTAGACTAGGGCTTTGTAGAAACCCATTGGCATGACGTCCCTACCTTTTCCAAATATTTCCCCATTGCCCTCTTGGCAGTACCACTGGGCTAAGACATCATGTTCTGTAATTTCCGTATAAGGTACATGAGTGTTTCGTTTTAGAAATGACAGGAATCCATTAGTTATCAATAGTATTGACATTCCTGAAATCAGATTATAATCTCTCCCAGGACAGGGATTCTTTTTACCTTTTTGAATGTCCTGAGGACTTGGCAAAGAGTAGGTGCTTGACACATGCTAGGAGGTAATGGTGGTGGTGTGGCAGTGATGACGACAATAATTGTAATGACTGTGACATTTTAAAGGAAACTTATTGTTTATCATAAACAGAAAGGGCAAAGATGCCAAGAAAAGGAGTCAGGAGAATTTCAAGGGAGAAGTAACTCAATAGCGACCCAGAGATAGTAGCAAAGTCAGAGCCAGTTGGGGCTGCACAGTCAATAATTTTGAGCAGCTGGAAGTTCCTGGCCTATGAGGTGAAAGGGAAAGGATCTAGAAAGTGGAAAGGAAGCTTCTGAAGGAGATTGAAGACAGCTAAAGATAAATCATATCCGGTTACAAATTTTGCCTGATGTTGGAAGATACATAGAGGGAACCAACTTGACCCTCTGAGTAGAGAACCAAGCTACATTTCTAAGAGCTAAGAAGAGCTTTTCTAGAGAGAGTTGTGCGTCAGTTAATAAACAACTGGCTTAAACTGCAGGGAGAGAGTATGTTCGAGGGCACTCTTATTAAGCGTTGGCGATTGGCAGGAGGGAAGAATAACATTTGCAGGTTATCTAAAAACTAAATGATGAAGGCATCACATTTTGGCCCCTTTGAGGAAGCCAGCACACCATTGGCTGGTTATAACATCAACCAAGAGCCAAGCCCCTCACCCTAGCCCATAGCAGGGCAAGCACACCGTTTGTATAGACAAGACACCCTTGACCAGTCTCCCCAGCCTCATCCCTGTAGCTTTCAACCTGTCAACCAAAAAGACGGCAAAATCAATGCTTTCAGGAAGGAGGCCAAGCTGGCAGTTGAGTAGCAGTGGCCACCTCTGACCGAACACCTCTCTGGAAGCTGATAAGGAGAGGACAGCAGTCCCCAGGCAGCCTTGCCATGGAGCCTCAAGCAGGGTGAGTGCACGCCAGGGAGCCAGAGGTGCATTTCCCAAGCACCCTGAAGCACGGCGTGGAGCCCTTCCACTAGGTGGGAACTTCTGGAACCTGGGTGCAGACTGCTGGGGCTCCGGAAATTGGACATAAGCAAGTTTCTTTTTAGCAAAACAAAAAAAAAAAAGATTTTCCAGAAATTCTAGGAGAAAAGGTAGGAAAAATCTGTCCTGGGAGATGTCACCTGAAGTACAGCCTGCACTGAGAAGAGCACAGTGGCCCTGCTGCTCAGACCACAGATGCCCCATCTTCGGGGGAAATTGTTTTGGTTTGCCAGGATGTCTTCTAACAGTGGGAATTCAGTAGCTCACAAACTCTCTCTCTCTCCCTTCATCCCGTTTATAGAGAACTCCAGTGAGAAGATTAAGACCCACCGTAACTGAGGTGACCTATTCAAAGGGCCCTACTTCCAACAGGTTTCACACAGGGGGATGGATCAGCTTCAGCAACATGCTTCTCGGAGGTACCTACAGCTCCAAACCACCACAGAAATCAATAAGCAATAATTCTCTTTAAACACTGCCTCCTTGAGAAGAATGAGCGGTATACTGAGGAATTAGGAGGCTTTGACTCTCATCCTTCTTTGTCACCAACTGGTCTTGTGACCATGGCCCTCTTACTTTCCTTTCAACCTATACACCCACATAGTCAAACAACCCACCTCCCTCCCTCCTTAAATTAAGTCTGGCTCATAGGAGTATTTGCGTATTAAGTGAGACAAGGTCTGTTAAAATTGTGTGGATACCAGAGAGTGGAATTCAAATGTAAGGTATTGCTGTAATTCAACTGGAAACGGTTTTATAGGCTAAAAACTAAACTAAATAATGGTGCTCTGTGCTCAAAGAGGCAAAGCAGAAAGTCCTTGCTGAATCATTCCAGAATGAGAAAACAGCTTCAAATTGTTTGTCTTCTAAACCAGGCTTCTGCCCATGGAAAAGAATCTGTCGATTTGTCTTTGAAACAATCCCCATTATCACTTGAAAACTCAGGTGATAAGGCTGGAATTCGGTCTCTCTTACCTGCGATTTTCAGCCCTCCCTTCCCTCCTCACCTCTGCAGAGACACATGGATGAGGGAACCGCTGGTAAACGGACAGTTTGAAGTGCCAAATCCTGCTCTGGGTCTACCACCCTCTCACCCCGCCACCCCCAAATCCGGAATCATACACATTTCCATGACTGTGAGCTATCAAACAGCTTTTGAAAATGCAGTACTGTTTTCCTGTTATCTTCAACATTTTCACTCATTTCTACACACCCCCTTCTATAATTACATAGTAAAGAAAAAACTGGTAAGCATTTGTTCCTCCATGGCTCCAAAAATCATCAGCAGTACCACGAAGGCATCTATGCAGCACGTATACAAGCACAGCCGGGGGGGGGGGGGCAGAAAGTGGTAGTTTTCAGAAGGAATCTGCCTGAGAACATGTGGGTTTGGCCTCCTCAGAGATCAGAGTCATCCATCTGTTGGCATGATTTGCACTGAGCCCATGGCACACACATTTTAGCTCCAGAACTTTCCCTAGATTATCTCCTTAGATTTATCATTCATCTTTATTATGACCAGGAATCATATTACATAAAACTGGGCCGTGGAAATTTGAAACTAACTGATACCATTTTTCAAAGGCTCTCAAAAAATGAAAATGGATTATGCAAGAAAATTTGGTAAATGGAAAATATTGCATATACAGAGTCTGAGGCAATCCAGGACATTTTAAACCAGAAAGCAGATGGAATAAGAGCAATATAAATTAGCATAACTTCATTTTGCCAACTGCAAAGTGACTCAACTCCAAACAGAACTCCTTCTCCCCAGCTTGTTGATTACGTATATACTTGTTTTTAATTTATACTGGGTAGAACTTGGTGAGATATTTGGAGCTAGAATCTTAAAATCAAAAGGTCTAGGGAACACTGAGTTGGAATCATAGATTCAAAAGATCTGGGGAACACCAAATCTGACCAAACCAGCGTCCAGTATCAAAATAAGGAAACAAGAAGACACAAAATACATGTAAGATATTTTACATCGAAAAATCACATTTGTATGTATGCTATATAAGCCCATTAGCAAAAACCATGCATATGGCAGTTTTTAAGAAATGCTGTACAAATAAGAAGTATGCTAAGTACTGTCAGAATGGCAAAGCACCATCAGCAGTCCTTCCTGGTTTCGACCCGTCAGCACGCCCCCCCATCTCGGTCCCATCACTCCTGTGTCCTGGCAGCTTCCCAAAGGAAGAGTCTCTGCCTGTCATTGTCAGAGTCACAGCAGGTTTAGTCCTGACCAGTCTACTGTAGCCTGTCAGGTCAGGGCTTGGGAAGGTTAGTTCAAATCACTCTGATAAGAGTAAATAGATTCCGTCCCACCAATAACAGAATAATCAATTAATTTAAGGAAGAGGGAATGGTCGACACCTAGATTTTTCAGTGTAGTGCAAACTGTGGTAAAAAAGACCCAAAACTGATGCTTTCTTGATTAGCATGAGCCTGCTCCATATTCCCATGAAGGTCCTCAGGCCTCAGCCGTCTGCCCGGGCTGGATGGGAGTGCGGATGCCACTTGGCCAGCAGGGCTTGTGTGAAGGTGAGTTCACACAAATGACTCCCCAGCCCCAATACCAATAAGGCTGTCGTTTGGACAGGGAATCTTGCTCAGTACAAAGCCCAGATTTTCAATGACAAGCCACTTTAAAGTATGAATTAGAGTAATGGAAAGACGTCTCCTGCACCTGCAGCTGTCTTCCCAATCACATAGCTATGCAGCATGGTCCCAGTCGTGATAAAATGGACAAGTACTGAAAGGCGCTGGCTGCATTCTTCCTTCTGCTTCAGCACCCGAGACTTCTGTACTCTTTTAGCTCTGCCTAAAGACATTCTCATACCCCCTGCCCAGTTTCAGATCTCCCATCAGCATCTGGAAATACGTGGATTTTGCATGGAAGTGGGGGATTGCAGAAATTACAAAGAGACTGCAAAGTAGAGACATCTGTTCATTAGACATCTGCATTTTAACACACAGCAGCCACGCGAAGCCCGGTGGGTGAGGGGGAAGGTGCAAAGGGCTTACTGGAGAGGCGAGGGAATGCACGCTCCAGCTCGGACCCGGAGAGGGCAGGCAGTGCACAGGGAAGTGGCTCAGCTGGCTGGGCCGGTGTGCAGCCCACGCCCCAGCATCCCCGCCCAGTGAGAAGGGATCAGAATTCCCAATTCTGTGGAGCAAAGATGCAACCCCCAATAATCCCCACACATCGCTGAGAAAGGGGATGAGGATTGTTCCTTTGCAGTCTCAGGAAAGAAGAGTGTAAAGAACAGCACACCCAAAGTGACATCGGTAGGCAAGCCTGCGGTTCTGTATCACGCGGATGCATAGGTGTGGACTCATTTCCATCCATAAACCCAAATAAATAAAGTACTGGGACCGTCTCCGAATGTCATAGAGGAGTCAGACTCCGCACAGGGGCCGCGAGTTTGCCACGGGTCTCTGCCCTTCAGAGCCCAGCGGTCCCTGGGCAATGGGGGTGCGGGGCACAGCCGGCGCTGCAGGCACCTCGCAGGGCTTCTCCTTCCAAAGCTCCTCCAGCCGTGACCAGCCTTCAGCCCGGTGCAGGGTAAGGGCCAGGCCTACAAACAAGCAGTGCCTAACCTAGGGTCTGAAGCTGGGGTTGAAGTTCCTGCACTGTTTTGGGGGTGCAGGGCGGGGAGGAAGTGGGGGCGCGTGCGCGAGTGGAGAGCCCATATGTCAGTGTCCACTTCCCTCAGAGGACAGCTGTGGGACACAACCAACAAAAAAACATCACGCATCACACTCATGAAGTGTGCTGGAATGAACGCTAATTCTTTAATCCCACATCACTTGCTTGTTAGGCTTTTAGGTGAGGTAAAAATCAAGCTGAAAGAGTAAAAGAAGCAAACTTGCTATGCTGTCATTTGTTAGTTTTAAGCAAGACCAAAAAATAAATAAATAAATAAATAAATAAATAAAGCATCCCAAAAAGTTCATTTCTAAATTGCCGCTTATGTAACAACTGTACCAGAATTTAATTGAAGGAAAAGTAACTGTAGGGAATTGCTTGGAGTGTCGCCAGGAGGGTTTTAACAGCTGGAAGTTGAAAAGTGATTAATTTTGACAGCAATAAAAGCCTCATGTTCATACATAATTATGCTTAGATTTGTGGGCTGCTGGAATTTTTTTTCTATGCACTGTTAACCTATTGCTGTCCAAATTAGAATTTAGATATTTTAATTGAGACCCAATTTTTTTCAAGACACAGAAGACTTGGAAGGGAAAACTGGAGGATAAGGGGAATGGGAGGTAGTTTCACATCCTCTGAATAGTTTTAAAACTTAATGAAACTAAAGACATTTCATTTCACCCTGTGCAGGAACAGCAACAATGGAAGGCGTTTAGGAAAAAGACATTCAGATTTTACGAGGAAAAGATACTGAAGAGGTGGTATGCTCTCAACTACACGATGCAGCTAAATTCCCAGCAGGAGGAAACAGAGGCATGCCTGTAAGTAGGTATTATAATGCTACATTCAAAAATATTAGAATGAATAAGGAAGTATGGATTAAACAGAACTCTAGGACTGGCAGTATTGCTAATTACCTATAAGAATTTAGGCAAGCCACTTAATTTCTCCATAACTTCTCTGGTCCCTGCATAGGAAGACAGGGCTGGAGTAGAGAATGTAAAAGAACCCACCCTGCACTAAAATCTCATGATTTTAAATCCTCTATTCTAGGATTAGCCAGTCTGAAATTTTTCTCTCTTACTCACCTCTGCTATCCTCATACCAACCAGTTTGACCAGATGGAAACTTTGATAATCCAAAATATTGTCAAAATAATTGGAAATCTCTAATATTTCTTAACAATAATTATTATTGTAGCAGTTTGCAGTGCACAATTCTAAGAACTTTATATATTTTAATATAATTATACTTTAATCCTCTCAACCATCCTGGGTGTTCTGTGGCCCTCCTCTTATTGCCATTCTCCAGGAACTGAGACATAAGGAGGTTATATGACTTCCCAAAGGAAGAAAGCAAAGATCTGAGGGCTTTAGTGTCTGACTATTCACCAGCAAACACGTATTATGATGGACGGTTATGTGCAGCACCGATGGTGGAATGGAAAGAAGAAAAATGAACCTGGAAGCTGCGTTTAACCTGGCTCTTCCAGGTTAGCACTGTTACCTTGATCAATTCACTAACATCTCCATTCCAATTTCCTTACCTGAGAAGTTCAAGGGTTGCCTAAGTGGCCGGTTCTCAAAGTGCGGTACCCAGCCTAGCAACAGTCAACTTTACCTGGGAACTTGTCAGCAACGCAAATTCTGGGGACTCAGCCCAGACTGAACGAATCAGAAACTCTAGGCATGAGACCCAGCAATCTGTGCTTTGCCAAGTCTTCCAGGTGATTCCAGTGAACCAGAAGTCAAAGCGATTGCTAAACTGCCTTCCAGTGTTCACATTCTGTGATCCTACTTATGACTGTCCAGTTCCAGGTCACTGAAGTTCCAAGCAACGGCTTACTATACTTAAATTCTTCTTTCCTGTTTCCTCAGACATGTGGAAGGACTCGTTGCCAAAGGACAGGACGCCTAATGCTGGCTCACTGGGATGGTTGTTTCGTTAGTCATGTGCGCATTACGTAATTGGAAGGCAAAAGAAGTCATGGCCCTAGAGGGATGTTACTGTGAGCCTTTTGTTACCTCTAGCAAAAGTATAAGACTGAACTCCACAGTCAGGACCTTTTAATCCAATCCAAGCTCTTAATCCAGTGCCATGCCCGACATGGGGGCTCAATAAGTCCTCATTGCTGCCTGGATAAATGGGTAAGATGGGATTAGCATCCTGGAGGAGTTGGCCCATGGATGTTCCCATATTCCCAGCTGTGCCAAAATCTGGACCTACATGTCTGCTGTGAGTCAAGAGGGAGGCAACCCTAGAGAGAATGTTGGATTTACCTTTTAATTTAACAACACTCCCATTTCCGTAGGGCTCCTTGGCACAGAAGCAGAGCTAACTTGGAATCAAAACCTGGAGGCCTCACAAGAGCCAATCCCAAGCGCATCATGAATATCATATTTACGTGGACTTTGCCTTACTCCAGTAACCACCTGCTCATCCCAAATGGCAGAGGAAGACCCCTAGTTCTTAGCTCAACCATGATACGTGCCAAATGTCTCATGTTTAAGAAATCTCCCTATAAAAGCAGAATACCAGGTGACCCCGTGCCCTGAGGTACAAGACTATACATAGCTGGAGAGTAAAGATGGATAGTTTTTCTTTCTTTTATTTCTCATGACACCTCATGAACATATTACTTGCTGAGTAAGTCTTTTTTTAAAAGATGCAGCTAGAAGAAACAAAGAAGCAGAACTGCAAATCCTATCAGAGTTCCAAAAATGTCTGAAAAAAAATAGAAACTTTGGGAAGACTTATGTGAGAAAAGATGGCCATATAGAGAAATATGGCCTGTGAGCAACTATAGCCTCAGAGCAGTCAGGGTTCCACTCTGCAGAGCCAAGAAAGTCCAACACAGATGTGGAGTAACTCTGCCCTCTTGTTTTATGTGAGCAGAAAATCATTAACATTTATTCTGGACTATTCCAGGGACTAACACTTTTACATTTGGCCATGAGAAATATGAGAAGGGGTTCAAATATTTTGCAAACCATTTCCCAGTCCCAGTTTACTTGAAATGATGTTTCAGCAGAGATTTTTGCATGATTTTCTTAAAAATAATCTGGGCACAATTTCCAAACTCTGAACACATATATACTATGATGACCCATAAAGAAGCCAAGCTAACATTTTGGGATGTCTTCGATGGTATAGTGCACACTTTATTGAATAGGTGCTATAATCTCTGTACTGCAGACAGAGAAACTGAGGCACAGAGAGGTTAACTGAGCCAATGTTAACAAAATTAGCAAGTAGAAGAGTTTAGATTCAAATGCAGGAAATCTGTCTCCAGAGTTTGTGCTACTCAATTGTCATGCCACTCTTGTTCTATTTATTCTATCCATCACTTACGGAGGCTTTTGGTGGCAAGTAAGAGAAAACCTGAGAATGACTTAAACACAGAGGAGTTCACTTTTCTCACTCAGCAATAAGTATGGAGATAGGCAATTGCTGGTGGGACCTCCGATGCTCACAGCACCTTGGGAACTCAAGCACACTCCATTTTGCTCACCGATCATCTTAGCATCTTCATGCTCAGCATCTCACAGGCAGTGCTCTTCCAGACATTACCTCCCCATTCCAGGGAGATAATGCCTTTTTGAGAGACTTTGTCTTTTTATTTATGAAAGTAAGCGCACCCCAATAGTTTTTCCCTTCTATCTCACTAGCCAGAAAAGGATCACATAGGCATCCTACAATCCACCAAAGACCAAGCAAAATGAGATTCTCATGGCTGGTACTGACCATTCATGACTCATATTTTGGGCCTGAGAAGAGGCTGAGATCAATGGGTCTCCACCTGGCCCCTGAGTAAGTTGGACTTGTTTTAGTAGTGAAGAATAGGCAAGAAGGGGGATGGACGTTGGGTGCCAATGGACCATGCCTGCCAGTCTCCCCTACTTGGGCGTCTTGGTTGCTCTTCATTGTTCAATATCTAATTTATATGAACTATGGTCAAGACACTGTGCTGACAAGCGGCAATAAAGATAAAAGATAAAATCTCTTTGTAATGATCAACCACTTCAAGGCTTCATTTGAAAGAACTAACTTCATTCCCACTTTTTAATCAAAAGGTGAAACAATTTATATCACGCAGGACTGGGTTAGCACATAGCTGTCAGGAGAATTCTAGAGGCCTTACCTTGGCTATGAATACACAGCAAGTAAGAAAGAACAAGTTCCAAGATACCTTTCTTAGACCACAAAAAGACAAGACAGGGCAAGGCTTGTTTCTATGCTTAAAAATAGAGTGTTTATTCAGTATTTCATTAAGCACACAGAGTTGGTTCATGCCCACGCGTAATTATAGTATAACCTGAATTTCTCCTGCCTCACCTGCCACTGGGTAAAGATAGGATCATGGCAAGAGTAATGACTCAAACTTCACTAGCACCTGCCCCTACCAGCACCCCCTTCCCCAAATTTCCCTGCCTTATTTTTCTGGAAGTTCCTACAGGGGTTCTCATGTAGGAACATATAAACAAATGCAACCCACTGGGCTGCCTTGCTCTGCATTGTCACCACTGCAGCCTCCACAGAGATCCAAGGGTCTGGAGCAGAGCAGGGAGAGGCACCCTCTTTCCTGCAGCCACACACTCAGAATGGCCCAGAAACAGTGCCGCTTATACCTTCTCTCTCCCTAGAACCCAGGCGCCTGTCCCTAGGCTGGCCTGGGCTCGGGGCCAAATGACAATCACTATGAAAAACTCCGTATCTTGTCGCTTCCCCAAATAATGCAGCTTGTTATTGCATCAGATCATCTCGTCTGACTCTTTCTTCCCTCAGGACACCTGACTAATCATCTCTGTTCTAGGAACTTATTTTTAAGAAATAGCCAGATACATGACCTAAAAAAATATGTATAAGAAACAATTGCAGAGCTCTTTATAATGGTAAAAAAAAAAAAAACATTAATTTTTATCAGTAGGAGACTGGTTCAAAGAATTCTAGCACATTCATTTTGAAGAATAATATGGACTCATTTAAAACGATGAAATAGATCTACATTTATTAACACTGAAAGATATTTATGCTTTATTGTTGAACAGGAAAAAAACATGATCTCATGTTTGTAAAAATATAAATAAACAATGTGCTCAAGTGAGTGTGTAATACACACTCAAACAGAGAAAACAGAGGTTCTCTTCGGGCAGGAAGAGAAGGATTTTCACTGTCTTCTTTGTATCTTTCTGAACTGCATAAATGTTCTTACAAGAAGGATGAATTTCTCTCACAGCCGTAAGAAGATAAAGCAATACCCATTTTGAAAAAAAAATTATTTTAATTAAATAGGCTTTAGTAATTGATGTAGTCTTCAGAGTGAAAAGTGTGACGGGGTATAAAATCTCCACTTAGTGGTACCATTTAGTAGAAGCAAGGTTTGAACATTTACTGGAGATACCTGGATAATGTGGAAGAAAATGAACATTGACAGAAACATGATTTGTCCCACACATGGCTCAAAAACTACCCTGACATTGACCAGCAGTGAGGTGCCCCTATCATTACTGCTCCTTGAAGCATGAGAAACTGCAATTTCTGGAAGGAAAAAAAAAGGACAGAGAGCAAAGTAATCCTGAAGGTAAAACAAGCTGGTATATTTCTCTTTTGTGGCCACGTCTTTGGAGTCGTTCCTCATTTTTCGAATTAGTTGTTTATCTTTTTCTAATTGATCTGTAAAAGCTCAAAGCTTAACAATGCTGGTATTTACAACATTTTTTTCTCTATCTGTTTGTTTTCCAAATTTTCTGAGGAGTCACGTTCCATACAGAAGTCCTCACTGCTCATCCGCCCAGCCACAACAACCCTCTCCTGAGGCTTCTTGCTTTCGGTATCATTTTTGAAAATGCCTTTTTCTATCCCCCAAGACACCAAAACGATACAACCAGAGTTCCGGTTTTGCATGGGCTGCACCGGGAATCGGACCCAGGTCTCGGGCATGACCGGCAAGAATTCTGCCAGAGCCACCGTCACACTGCCCAGAGTTTCTTTTCCTAACCTATAGATTTTTGTCTTTTCAACTAAATAGTGAATTAATCCAGAATTTATTTGCATGCATGGCATGTCTAAGGTAGTGCTATAAAAATTTTTTCCCAATTCGTTGCTCATTTTTCCCAAGCTGGACTATGCAGCTTTTTCCCACTGATGAGAAATAAAATCCTTTTCATATCCCAAAACAGAACAAAAACACGAGGATACACGCATCCTTAACCTTGCGTCTGCTCCAGCCTTCTCTTCCTCTGTTTCGTTCATCTGTCTATTTCTGAGATAAAGTTTTCAATTTCAGTTATTATAGTTTCAAGATATGTTTTATTTTCTAAGACAAAGTTTCCCTCATTAGTTTTCTTTTGCTAAAATTATGTTATTTATTCCTAAGCAACTATTCTTCCAAATAATTTGGAATTATTTTATCAAATTCCAAATAAAACTTCATTGAGATTTTTATTGGAATTACATTACATTTATAGATTAGCCTATAGAAAAAAAAATTAGATTTTCAATGGGGGAGTCTCCTTTTAAGTCTCCCTTTAAGATTGTGTAAGCGTCTTTGTATTGTTTTCTGTGTGTTTATTGGTAAGTTTGTGAAAAGTTGATATTCCTTGGCCCCTTTGTTGATGGCCTGCCTGATATTGGACTCTCTTTGGGAGATTTTCAGCAGTAGGACGGGCCTGTGTATCTACAGCTCACAAGCAAAGTTTCACTTCCCAGTAGACCCTATTCTTTCTTTCTGAGGTGGCACCTTCTCCTGACCTCTACTCTCTGGTTTCTGGTTTCAGAGCTTAGTAAATCTAATTTCCAACATGCTCTGCTTCCAGGGAACTGCTATGGCTTCCCCACTACAATGCTTGCCTCATAAAGGCTGTAGCATGCTGCATTTGTTTTCTATGGCTGCATAACAAATTACCACAAACTTAGCAACTTAAAATAATACACATTTATTATCTCCTAGTTTCACTGAGTTAACCTGGACATGCCTTAGCTGGATCCTTTGCTCAGCAGTCTCAAAGGCTGCCATCAAAGGCTCAGCTGGGCTACATTTCTTTCTGAAGCTCTGAGCCTTCTTTCAACCTGACAAGGTTGTGGGCGGAATTCAACTCTGCAGCTCCAGAACTGAGGTTCCCATTTTCATCCCAGCTGTCAGCCAGCTGTGATCTCAGTGTCTAGAGGCAGCTCACTTCTTTGAGGCCAGCAAGAGAACATCTTGTACCAGTCTGCTAAGACCGGGCCTTATATAGCATAATCATAGGAGTGAGTATCCATACTCTATTGGCTGGAAACCTGTCACAGGTTCTGTCCCCACTCAAGGGGAGGAGATTATTCAAGGGTTTAACTCTTTAGGGGCCAATTTAGGATTTGTCCACAACACTCACAAAAGGTTTGGGTCATTGCCAACACCCCCACTACTTCTTGGTCACTTTTCTGGAATCTTGGATCTTGGCCTACATATACCAAAATGGCACCCTGAGTGGGGGCAAGGAGCAGAAGGGCAGGTGATGGTGGGAGGAAAGAGAGGGAGAAACAGAAAGAGATGCTCTCTGCTCCCCTCAGAGGACTGGAAAGTTTTCTTTCTCTGATATAGGCACTGTGTTTCTAAATCATGGAGGCAACGAAGAAATATGACATAAGTTGACTATTCTTGGAGTTCACCATCTGCCTTATCATTATTGTCAGTTCCTTCATAATTCTGGAATATGGTAGTTAGTCATTTTAATGTCTCTGTGCAATGTTAATAAGAAGTTAAGGAAAACTGCTAATTCAAAAGCTTTATGCCAGGAGTCTAAACCAAGGCAGTTTGCAACAGGCGTACGTTGCCATCTTCTTCAGATGGCACTGCTGCCTGATTTCTCGTTCCTCTGAGCAAGTGCAAAGTTGAGAGGAATGCATTTTACAAGAACCTTCTTGGTTCCATTGTGGTACCTCTGGAAACCCAGATAAAAAGATGGCCAGTCCATAGCTAGGGGCTCTGCAGGTGTCAGACGCAAATCTGCATAACCAAAGGCCATGTAGCCTCACACCAAACTAGTAAAGCAGGTATTGTTAACCCACTTGATGGATAAGGAAATAGAGGCTCAGAGCAGATGGGTGATTTTCCCAGTGTCACACAATCAGTGACAGAGTATGGATCCGAATCACACCTTGACTCCAAAGCTCCTTCTGTCATGTCATGCTCTCAGTGTCTCTGAACACCCAAAATATTTAGAGACATGTAATAATAGTTGTGGGGTTTGAATCCGTTGTGTGCCCCAGAAGAGCCATGTTCTTTAATCCTCATTCAATATTGCTGGGTGGAATCTTTTTACTGTTTCCATGGAGATGTGACCCACCCATTGAAGGTGGGGTTGCTTACTGGAGCCCCTTAAGAGGGACCCATTTTGGAAAAAGCTTTAGTACCAACAGAGCCCACACAGCCAGAGAACTTTGGAAAACGCCCCCAGGGAAGCCTTATGAAATGAGGAGAGAAAGCTAGCAGATGTCACCATGTGCCTTCCCAGGTGAAAGAGGTGTCCAGAAGCTGGAGGCCCCAGCAGATACCAGCCACATGTCTTTGCAGCTGATAGAAGTGTTACACTTTTCTTGAATCAAGGTATCTTTTCCTGGATGCTTTAGTTTGGACATTTTATAGTCTTAGAACTGTAAATTTGCAACATAATAAATTTCCCTTTAAAAGCCATTCTATTTCTGATTACACTGCATTTCAGCAGTTTAACAAACTGAAACAATAGTTAACAAGTTTCTTCCATTCTTAATTCAGTATACAACCTCACAACCCTAATGTAGTAATAATAACTTTCTGCAATAGGGAGTTTTTCCATGATGAAAATGGACAACATTCTCATTTCTTTAATTATATCATACCACCTTTCCCCCCCAAATTTTAACACTTTAAAAGCAAAGCAAGTAAAATTAATCACTGAGGAATCATACATAGCAAAAAACCTAGACTTTCTATTCAACCACTACTTTTTCCCCTCATTTAATTGTGGTAAAATAGACCTAAAATAAGATTTGCCATTGTCGCCATTTCAACCATACAATTCAGTGCATTACTTACAGCACAATGTTTTGCAGCCATCACCACCATCCAGTACCAAAACTTTTTCATCAGCCTAAACAGAAACTCTATACACATTAGGCAAAAACTCCCATTCTCCCCAATCTCAGTCCCTGGTAACCTCTAATTCACTTTCTGTCTTTATGAATTAATATCCTAGATGTTTCGCTTATGGGGAATCAGGTAATTTTAACACATTATCTCACATCTCCCTGAAGCAAATCACACTGAATGAGAGGATAAGCAGGTCACAGTTAGGGCCCTGGCTCCCCACTCAAAAGAGGCAGTGCCGCAGGATGGGTGAGGGCAGGGGCATCTGGGGCTCACGATGCCAGGGGCCGAATCTTGGGGCCACAGCCTGCCCGGCTGCCTCAATAGCAAGGTTGTATGATAGACAGTGGGGCTGTGACGGACACACACCAAGTAAAAGTCATTAATTAGCAAACAGCACAGAAACTTAGGGAAATGGCACAAGACAGGAGCCCACCCAGCACAGCCCCAGATGGAGAGACAGGCCTCATTCCCTACAGCACTGTGCAGTTGCAGCTCTCCACAGCCCCTTCCCCCTGGATGCCTGGGCCATGTGCCTGCCTGAAAACTCCTGAAACCAACCCCAGCACATTTCTAAGCGCGTATAGATAACGAAAGGTCTGCATCTTGGGCACAGGAGCCTCATCAGACCCATGGTTTGAGCTGAGCTCCACTCCAGCAGCAACCAAAGCAAGTCACCAAATCTTGCCAACTATCTGTTTCATCTAATACAACAGTTCCCAAATTATGTCCCTGACCAAGTGACATCAGCATCACCAGGGAACACCTTAAAAATACAAATTTTAGGGCTCCACTCTAGATGTTCTGAATCAGGAGCTCTAGGGATGGGGCTCAGCAATCTGTTGTAACAAGACTTTCAGGTAATTCTGAAACTCACTGAAGTGAGAACTCCTGCTCCGATACCTCACAGAGTAGTGAGAATTAAATTAGATAATACATTCTGATTTGCTACCGTGTGAGTTTCTGTGACATGAATTAGCCCCCCGGTAACTGGTCATAGGGGAATGATGTCAGCACAATGTGAAAATTACATTGGTTTTCATGGGACTTTTCCTTGCCAAGCGGTGCCAAAATAGCAGGAGTGGAATCATAACATTCCATGAGAAAAGGGAAAAGCCCTTAGCTTGGCTACTGCGCCAATAACAGGAATTTTTGCTGTATGTGCTGGAAAATTTCAAATAAACATCTGCAACCAGAGCTACCTCCCCAGATAGTGCATGCCAACCTTGGCTTGTGGGAGGTGGCACTGCCTCCTGCGCCCACCCTAATAAAAGCCCCCCTGACTCAGGGCTGCACTTCCATTGCGCCGTCTCAGTGCCTGCCAGCGCTGGTCTAATTGAAGAGTCACCAGCTGTTCACCTCCACTGCTTTTGTGCACTTAAGTTCCATCTGTGGCCACGTCTAGCCACTCTGCGCTGCTGTTGAGGGGCTCCGATGCTCTCCCCAGCCTCAATGACTGTTTTGGTTCACCCAAGTTGCATGGAATCTGAGTGATCTACGTTGGTCCTAAATTTCCCTGAAGTCCTAATATTTTTTATTCAGAGTTTTGCAGGTGGCAAGATGTTCTAGAAAATGTAATTTTGTGTTACAGCAGAAATGCCTATATATAAAAAGTACCTGGGACATGGCAAGGGCTCAGTAATTACTATTAGTCCATGCCTATTATACCTTGTCCTTGAAATGCTGACCGAAAAAAAGTCAAGAAAACCGTGCGGGGACAACCCCAGCACAAAAGCAAAGGAACACAACTACATATGGCAGATTTCCATAGTGAAAAGGTGAAGTTTCTTTGTACCCCCTTTTGCTCATATCTTTAAATGGCATTCATTTGGATCCATGCCTCCTATTTTCGGGCAGGCCACAGTGGCTCAGCAGGCAAGAATGCTCGCCTGCCATGCCAGAGGACCCGGGTTCGATTCCCGGTGCCTGCCCATGTTAAAAAAAAAAAAAAAAAAAAAACTTCCTGGGCAGCTGCCGTGGCTCAGCAGGCAGAGCTCTGACCTGCCGTGCTGGAGGTCTGGAGTTCGATCCCTGGTGCCTCCTGCCCATATGCAAATTAAAAAAAAAAATCATCTATTTTCTTTTTCTTTGTTTTCCAGTTTCTGTAGCTTTTTCTACGACGCAGGGATATTTCATCCACTTCCGTGTACTCGAGGCCTTAATTACGGTCAGTCTCTTTCTTTGCGACTTTGGAAAATCGGGCTCGTAGACTCGGAGAGATAGCGGGTGGAGAGTCGTTGGCCTTCGTCACCGTTGTCCGACGTCTCCAGAGCAGGCACTCAGACTTGGATGCTCTGGTCCCCTTGGCTGGAAGTGACCAGTCCAGCCCCCTCGTCCGTCAGGTCAGGAATTGACATCTGGCCCCAGGTCCAACAACAAGACAGTCTGGCCACGAAGGCCAGGTGTCCTGCTCCTAATTCAGAGTTCTCTCTCTTCACGTTTACTCGGCAGCTGTTCCCGACCTTATGGGATCACTTTTAAATTATTTCCTTAAACTCAGGGTCACAAACTGGTGGTCTGTAGGTCAAATTCAGCCCACAGACATGTTTTGTTGGCCCACCTAGTGTCTCAAAACTTGGGAAATTTCTCATTTAAAAAAAAACCAAACAGCTTCACTTGGAAATCAGAACATCTGGCATCCCCAAGCCGATATTCCCCCACGGCCGCAGCTGAAGAACTTGTTCCGCCCTCAGCCAGGAGGAGCTCACACAAGGCTGCCACAGTCTCCACCACTCCCTGTCGCTTGACACTTGGACACACACGAAGATGCACACTCCTTCCGCCTGTTATACTACCTGCTTGGCCACAGGGGCATTTGAATCGGCAACTGGGACCAACAATGGCAAAGCTTGCTTTGTTATTGAACTTCTCACAGCTTGGTATCTTATTTCATCAGGCAGCCCCTAAATGAAATCCCTAAACTACACTTATAAGGCACATACACTTTTAGGCCAGAAAAAAA